>CAJPDP010563085.1:0-13324 GCA_905336975.1 Bombina variegata variegata
CTTGGCTGAGGTTTTGGAACTACATTCCCCATGATGCTCAGCCAGCATATCAGCTGGATGAGCATCATGGGAAATGTAGTTCCCAAAACCTCTGGAGGGCCTAGTTTGAGGATGTATGTTTTAAAAGAAAAGGACTGGGACGCTACTTCTTAAAGAAACATGAAACCCAGCATTTTCTTTCATGTTTCACATAGACCACACATTATTCTCTTAGTATCCTTTCTTGATGGAGCTAGCTGAATATTCTGGTAAGCCAATCACAAGAGGCATATATGTGCAGCAACCAATCAGCAGCTAGCTCCCAGCTCCTGAGCCTCCCTAGGTATGCTTTTCAACAAAGGATACCAAGAGAATGAAGCAAATAAGTTACATTAGAAAGTTGAAAGTTGAAAGTTAAAATAACAATGTCGATCACTAAGGTCATGTTGATTATTTATTTATTTTTTTAAATCTCTTTGTCTGCATTTTACAGCAAAATATGTACTTACATTGCCATGAAATGCACAGTTGCTTATTGTTTAACATTATTACAGCACATTTGGTTAAGAATTCACAAACTAATATGTCTTGAAGTAGTTTATAAAAGAAATCATCACAGATAAATTTACTTTTTTATAAAATATTACATTTAACTAGTAAATGCTAGATTTTTTAGCTTTTGATTCATATTCATTGATAGTTTTAGTTTTGAAAACATTCTTATCAAGTGCATTAGAGGGCGATTTACCAAGCTGAGGCAGACAGAGGCGCACATACGCGCCCCTGACCGCCGCAGCTCGCCTCTGTCGGGCTGAATTCCCCTGGCAGAATTCAGCATTGCACACGAGGGCTATTTTGCGCTCGTGTGCAATCCCGCCCCCTGCCCGCGCACAGTCAGTCATGCGCAGGCAGGAGCTGTCAATCTCCTCGGTCGGACTAGACAGCGTAGATTAAATTTCGCCACTTTAGAGGTGGCGAAAGATTAGTGAAGCAGCAGTCTGATGACCGCTGCTAGTTAAATACGGCGTGCAGTTTCTCTTGTAGCCGTAGTGGGTCGAAAGGCTTGCGAAGCCGTTGATAAATCGACCCTTAGTGTTAATTGAAAAGGCAAGTTTACATAGAGTAATTTGTGTCTGTGTAAGGAGAATTTGATAACTCTGTAAAGCTGTTAATAGGTGATAACTGAAATACAGGGTTATGAAATTACAGGGCTTTGAACAACTGTTACAATGATAAAAACACTAAGGGGTCGATTTATGAATCAGCAGTGGGTGGCATTGCACAAGCATTTCACGAGAAATGCTTGTGCAAGGATAAATGCAGACAGCGTATGCTGTTGGCATTTATCGATGTGCAGCGGACATGATCATGTCCGCCCGCACAATGATAAATAGGCCCCTATAACTGATTTTATAGTTAAACAGATATTGTAAGACTGTATTAAAATGTTAATTAATAATCTGTAATTGGAAACAAATTGGTTTTTGTCCCCTCCTATGTTAAATATGTCAATACTGCAGTATTGGCTAGAGAAAAGTATGTAAACAAGAGGCATCTGCAGAAATCAAACTCTCTTAGGGGGTAGGAGAGGGACCAGCCCATTGAAAAGGTGTTCCTGTAACACCTCTGAAAACAAAGAACATTTATCAGGTGCTTGTTTTATTACATTGACCCATAAAATGAATATTAAACACTGTTAGACATAAAACACCTTTTTTTTTTTCTTTTATAATTCAGATAGATGTGATTTTAATCAACTTTCTAATTTACTTCTATTATCTAATTTGTTTTGTTAGTTTGATATCCTTTGCTGAAAAGGATACCTAGGTAGGCTCAGGAGCTGCTGATTGGTGGCTGCACATATACGCCTCATGTTATTGGCTCTCCGATGCATTCAGCTAGCCCTGAGTAGTACATTGCTACTTCTTCCACAAAGGATACCAAGAGAATGAAGCAAATTAGATAATAGAAGTAAACTGGAAAGTTGTTTAAAATTGTATTTTCTATCTGAATCATGAAAGAAAAAATGGATTTCATGTCCCTTTAAGTATCTAATTTATAGCTTCCTTTATGAAGACTAAATTTTATACATATTTAAACAAATATATTAAAAAAAAATCTATATTTTATTTTCAAGCTAATATTGGTACTGAATACATCATTATATCTAGCATTTATTTAGTGTTTCACCCCTTAACAACCACAACATACCCTAAACCATTTTTTTCTAACACCCCACACCCGCCAAATTTAAAACATACTTTATTTTGGGGCCAATTTGGGGCACTTTTTGAAAATTAACAATCGATCTGATCTCTGGTTAATTTTCGGAGCGCTAATTGCTACCGCAAACTCGTGGTAGCAATAACCAGCCACTTGTAATGGCTGGTTATTTATCCTGCACCCGTATATGGGTGAATTTGCGTATTTACGGACATGCCATAAATGAGTGATCCACTTGTAATCTAGCCCATAGTAAAGCCACAATCAAACTGAGTGATTTCATCTTTTCATATTCCATGGCTCAACCATCAAGATGAATTCCTATTACACCAGACTATTTATCCAGCATAAAGCCCTATTCACATGAATATTTTTCTGGAAAATTTCCCAGAAGTGCAGAATTCCAGAAATAGATTTTAATGGGTCATGCATTGTGCCAAAAGCAAGAATCATCTTGCTTTTACAATAGATACAATAGAACTCTCATGGAAATTTAGACTGGTATATGTCTTCAGGCATTCTGCTTACACATATTGATTGAGAAGCACAAATGAGATAAGCAAAAGACAATATGTCTGACTGCAGCCTCACCATGAAAACTTGCGGCAAGATTCTAAAAGTTCTGCCAAGTAAGGACCAGATTAGAGGTAGCAAGCTAATGATATCGTGAGTCATCATACGCATTATCGCTGGGCCGTGTTATCATTTGTGCGCAACTTGATATTACAAGTCCATGGTAAATGCCATTTACCAGAAAAGGGTTAGCGCAACCGACATCACTCTAGTGCAACCTATACTTACAAAGGAGATTGTGACCGTGTTAAATAGCACTGGTATTACAACTTGAAAGCTATAGTTTGCACTCAAGCGAAAGCTGAAACTGTGCTATAATATTTACAAGTAAGGTATAAGGGTTAAAAAAAAAATCACAAAACACATTAAAAACATATTAAAATAAAGTATTACACACATATATACACTTTTTAATAAAAGTATCAGATACATATAAATAAAAATCTTTTAAAAGGGATATGGTAAATGACAAGGTGTTTGAATAGAAAGGGTTCCAGTGTGTGTGTATCTCTCTGTCTCTATCTCTCTATCTATTTCTCCACCCTAACCGCTGTGTCACTTGCGCAGCTTCTCCTTTAGGGTAAATATCTGTAATCCAGAAACTGCTTTGGCTCCGCCCAGAGCACACCCCTCCTATTGAGGCTCCGCCCCCACAAAGAACAAGTGGGCCATAATAAAATAAATACTTTCCAGGGCATGTTAGCCAGTTTAAATAATTCTGTATTTGTTATGGCTTTTAAACTTAGGAAGACGATCCTTTCTATTAAAGTATAGTCTTATTTCAGCAGGTAAATGTGATACTAAACAACCTGCACAAATGTAGACATTCTAAAAATAACTATAAACTCCAAGTAAAACAAAGGCATTTCAAATAAAAAAGTGAAAAACTGAAAATCCTTTCTTCTCTGGTATTATTCTTCAGATACCTCAAAGAGAGAAAAGCAATTTCACAGTGTAACACTCTGTTATGCAGTTTCACAAAGCCCAGCCAAAGGGTTTCCCACGTTGTTTAGGGCTACAATAACTCTATGATAGAAGCTCTATATTAATACTCCAGGACACACAAACTTTTCAGTGCAAGGTTTATTCTACAAGTTTATATTACTTATGTAAACTTTAAAAGGTAAAAAAAAGTCATTACGTGTAACATATTTGTAAAGACTAGTCACCAGTGTAACTGAATCTTCAGTTGCCGTCTCTATCTCCATGTTAAGAGAGGCTGGGTTTGGTCATATCAACTCCCCCCTACTAGTGACATAAGGACAATCCGACATCCGTTTCACCTGAATGTGTCTTCTTCAAGGATCCATTACTGGTGGCCAGGCAGGCTCACACCACAAGAGAACTGTTTTTTATTAAGGAAAGGAACATGATTTTGTTTTGTTTTTTCAAATGTCATCTTTCAGAGACCTGATCAGTAGCGGTTAAAAAAAAAAATCTGGTGAAAGAGTCCAGATTAAAGGTGGCACACAAGAAGATATATTGTATTAAGTGAAAATTTTCAAAAATGTGTCTCACGATTATTAGAATCTTGTTACAATAGTGTTGCAATATTGACCAACCAAGTATTGGCAGGTTGTATAAAAAAAAATCTGTGTAGGAAATGCTTTTTATAAAGTGTAGAAAACTTGTGCTAAACAAACTTGTGCTAAACAAAGCAATTGGAAAATAAAACAAAAAGGATTTGTAGTAATAATTACGACACGTCTTGTGTCCGTGAAAAAACTTTTTTGCTGATTGCGGTGATCTACTGGTGAAGTATACAAATCTGGAGGCAGCTCAACTTTAGAATACGATGCAGATTCTCCTGTGTATATTCAAAAAGAGAAGGGGCGTCTCATAGTGAACTCTGTGTTGGTAATATATAGGAGGTAAATAAAATATAACTCACAATTTCTGATGGGACCTGGGTTGGCAGAGTGCAAACAGACGGGCTGACTCTTGCAGTTGTCAGCTTACTGGATACTTCCAAAGTATCAGATGGAACAGGAACAGTTGTTCGTACTCAGTCCCTAGTTGTATATATTGTGTGGTTCTTGCTCCAGAATTACAAAAAGATTGACTTGATGTATATATAATGTGAAACAATTATGTGTTATAAAACCTCTGTATGCTATAAACACACAGTCTGTGTACTGTGTATAAATCATGTACCTAGGTCATGCATAAAAAATGTGTTCCTAAGAACAATCCTTATAGTTCTAATGGTCCAAAGAGCCATTGTGAAAAATATATTCAGTTAAAGGCTGCCAAATCCACATTGGCATTTAATCCTTGCTTATAAATCCAGAAGGTTTCTCTCTGGCGTAACCTAACTAATCTGTTGTAATCTGTGGATTTGGGAATGTGATCTATAGGCAGAAATTTGTATATATTGGGGTTGCTTGAATGGGCAGTGTAAGAAGGAATAGGGATGCTATGTTTTATTTTTCTATCAGCACAATTTTTGCAATTTCGAAAATGTTCACCCCATCTGATTTGAACTTTTCTAGAGGTGCGCCCTATGTACTGTAATCCACATAAACATTCAATGAGATAAACAACATAATTTGATTTGCAACTGTTAAAATTAGAAATTCCAAAGTCTTCTCCTGTAATTTTGGATTTAAATGATTTGGCACCTGCTTTGATGTACTTGCATGCATTGCATCCTCTTTTATTGCATTTATATATTCCTCTTAAACCAAAAGGGTTATTTTTCAATTCGACTGATTAATTTATGGAAATCTTTGTGTTTGACCCTCTAACTGGGGGCTAATTTATTCCTTAGAGTGGGAGCTCTTTTATAAACTTAACAATGTTCAACAATGTTTCTAAGAATAGTATCTCTCTTAATAATGTGCCAATGTTTATTAATTATTTGATGACTTTTTTGATGGTTGAATTATATTGAGTGATGAACATAATTTTGTTCTCCCTATTAGCTCCCCTATTCTTTCTATTCATAGATAACATTGATTCCCTATCTAGACGTATTGCTCTCTCAATGGCATGTTCTATGAGTTCCTTTGGATATCCCTTTTCTATGAACCTCTGATACAAAAATTGACTTTGTTCTATAAAAGTGTCAAAATTTGATTTTTTTTTTCTAATTCTTCTAAATTGACTAAAAGGGATGTTTTTAATCCATCCCTTATGATGATTGCTTGTATTCAAGGTAGCTGTTACTATTGACATTTTTGAAAAAGGGTTTGGATTCAATCTGTTTCAGGTCCTTCCAACTGAGTATTAAATCTAAGTATTCAATAGAGTGTTTTTAAAAAAAACTTTTTAAATTTTACTTGTAACACATTGGATCTTATTTGATTGTCTCTGGATTATTTGATATCCAGTACGACGGTTTCATATATATATATATATATATATATATATATATATTCATTATAGATTTGTTCTACGTTTTAGAAACCATTTTGGTATATGATTAATTACCCAAAAACATTCCGATATTGAAACAAACATAGATTGTAAAAAAAATACATATTCCATTGAAGAGAAACCAATTTGATACAGACACCCCCCTTTATGATGATTGGACATTTTGTAATACGAGATGACCAATGAGATACAATGTGATGTTTTTTAAACCACCCGCATTGTGATTATAATGTCCTTTGCCTGATGAAACAACCACTATTTTAGATCGAGAAACGCGTAGCAATAAAGCCTTGTTTTTAACACTTCACTCTGAGGTGTCTGTATCACCTATTGTGCACTTAAGGGTCTTTGTTACCCTGGTTCTGTTACTGGAGCGTTCCAATGTTTTGTGGAAGTCGACCGATAGATGTCTAGACTGAGTATGAACAACTGTTCTTGTTCCATCTGATACTTTGGAAGAATCCAGTAAGCTGACAACTGTGAGCGTCAGCCCGTCTGTTTGCACTCTGCTAACCCAGGTGCCATCACAAATTGTGAATTATATTTCATTTACCTCCTATATATTACCAACATAGTGTTCACTATGAGGCGCCCCTTCTCTTTTTGAATTTACACAGGAGAATCTGCATCGTATTCTAAAGTGGAGCTGCCTCCAGATTCGTATACTTCACCAGCAGATCACCGCAATCTGCAAAAAAGTTTTTTCATGGACACAAGCCATATGAACTGTTGGAATTATTACTACGAATCCTTTTTACACATAATTGTTTTATTTTCCAATTGCTTTGTTTAGCACAAGTTTGTTTAGCACAAGTTTTCGACTCTTTATTAAAAGCATTTCCTACATGGAATTTTTTATACAACCTGCTGCTAATACTTGGTTGGTCAATATTGCAACACTATTGTAAGAAGATTCTAATAATTGTGAGACACATTTTTGAAAATTTTCATTTTATACAATATATCTTTTTGTGCGCCACCTTTAATCTGGACTCTTTCACCAGATTTTTTTAACATCACCTTTTGATGCAAATAGGTGAGCTTGCACTCAACAGTTCACCAAATTTTAACACACACTTGCCCAATTTTGGGGTGATTACATACTACTATCACAACAACAGCTGTTTTATTTCTGTGAGTGATCACATATTATTATCACGCTTTTAATCATTTTTTAATTTTATATATTTTTTCAGTTTATATTTGCCTTCTTTTATTACTATGCAGTCTAAGGAAGAAAGGGGGTCAAAAAGATCAGTTTTTTGCCTATCAGGGACTAAACTCACAGATGATACCAACACAACACTGGGTTCAAACACCACTAGATCTATGAGAGATCTCTTCTATTTATTAGAAGAAGAAATCATGAAAGAACACAGGAATTGGTGGGATTTAACCACCTTAGACAAATACAATGAATTTAAACATATATATCGAGAGGGCTTAGAATTTTAAAGCTCTGCTCTGTTAAAGATGATCCTGTTTTGTTAGAAAAATGGTATAAAACATTAAGTGATTGTTCCTTCAATCTTTGTAAAATATTGATTGATCAGGGGCGGAGCCTACAGTTAAAGCGGCAGGACATGTTTTTGAAGAGCTCCTGACTACATATTCTATTCTCAGAGATATATCACTATCTTATACACCATAGAAGGCTTGAAAGATTCAGGAAAGCATTCCTAAACTCTGTACCTGACCTATGCTCTTCAACTAAACTTTTTAACTGTCAAAAGATCTATATAACAACAAGGCCGGTGAGGCCTACTCTGTTGTCGAGACACGGTGGAGTTGGGGCTACCACATACTACCCTCCCCAGATTTCTGGGTTACAAAGCTCAGACTGAAGCACATTAACATTTTCCTACCTACCTTAATAATTAAGGCTACTTTATATAACTCTCTTTATTATTCACCATGGAGGATATCGCCCTTGTGATACAAACCCTCTTTATAGAGTTTAAAGAGGCAACAATTGAGACTTTGACCGCTTAATAAGGAGTACTAACTCTGAGGAGATATTACATCTTGACCGCCCGCAAATACCCCCAGATATGCCGACATACACGGAACAACCAGGACAAGCTATCAAGTGCACAGAGTTGATTTGTAATAGCCTGGCCTCGTGGGATGCGGCCCATCCCGGGGTGCAGGCCACAGACCATTTAACTCCTACTATTGAAAAGTCGCTGGATGTCCATGGCGATCCGCAAGATAACCCAACAGGTCAGTCTAACATAGTAGTATCGGGAGTGAGGGCCCTAACTACCCGATCATAGATCAATGCTTATCTGCCTGGAAGGTTGATGCGGAGGTGATCGCTGAACGCTTTACTGGAGCGATAAGATTTGACACATTGCTCTCGCTTATAGAGCCCTATTTTGGAGAAGCAGGGGGGACAGATGCAGGAACCATATCGAAATCCTCTGCAACCTCTTTGGGACAAGTGTTCTGGAGACGATATCACTCTGTTAACATGTACTAGGCCCTCTTTGTGGCATTACTCTTTTGCAATTGGAATTATTTATGTAAAAAATTTTGTTTACTAACTGTGTGCATCTTATAATATGGTTCATATGCCTGTAGTTTCCTGCAGTTTTTTTGTTGGTATTTACATGTTTTTTTTTTTTTGTTTTTTTTTATTAATGCTCCAATAAGCTTAATGATTCACATTTTACAGTATTAATATGAGACGATTAGTTCAGATGAACCCTACTCTCGGTTAGCATGGTAGTTTACATTATTAGATATTCAAAAGAGCTTTATGGCCAATGGGATAGATTTTCTACGCTTTATGATAGGGTTTGGATCACTGAAAAAAAAAAAAAAATGAAAAAAGAGAAAAAAATAAAATAAAATAAAATATATATATATATATATATATATATATATATATATACAGATATATATCTACCACTTATCCTAACACATTATTGAGGTATTAAATAATTTACACCTAGATGGATAGTAAATACAACTGCTACTAAAGGGGCATACAGACATCAGACACCTCTACTAAGTGGATATACATTCTTAAATATAGCTTGAGGTGTAAACCAAACCTCTTATAGCCTTATACCCACGGGATAATATTCTAGAATTGTAAGATATCCTCCAACAAAACATACTGTAGCCTTAACAAACTTTATAGTATATACCCCACGTATTTCAGAGATGTACAACTACTACTAGTAGCTCATTTGGATATATAAAGAATAATTATCCTGAAAAAGTGACTTCATCTATAGCTAGGAGGTTAAAACTTGAGGTTTTTGTTAAATGTGCACTATGATATTTTACAGACATACTAATAAAAACAAAAAATTAGAAAGAGACCGGGAAGACTATAGGAATAGTGATATGTACACTTACAATCGCCAAAAACCAGGGATCAACATAGACACCAACACAGAAAATCATTCACAAAGTAGTCAAGGTGGATGGTCTAGAGTACAAAACAACAAAAATAGAAACAATATAATGAGAAACAACCCCAAAAATCTGTTTTGTTTTTTTAAATATGACACCTCGACACAAAAATATTCATGTGAATTCCCACACAGCTTCAATTCCACCCACACACTTTTCAAATAGAGAACCAACTGAATATAATTCACCAAACTGTAACAAATTTTATAATACAAACAGATCAAACACTCAATCTATGAATATGAGGATGCAAGGTCACCATCAACACCATAGAGCACATAACCATACTAACTTTCCACGAGAAAATGTTAGCCACAATTTCCCTTGAGAAAATACTGGTTACATGCATCCACCCAGACGCCACAACATCCATTATGATCCTAGATATTCTTATCACAATACACAGCAAAGATATAACCAAAATATGCTCATGGTGAACAAAATACCACACAACAACCTCCACATGAAGACCAGTCCTATCAGACCTATGTACATCCCAATAGATACCAAGTTTTGGAATTTAACATTAGAGAACAAGATAATTTGAAGTCTGAAAAACCCAATACATCAGAATCTTTTTTTAGGGGCAGGTTTCAATATGAGCATAGAACCCTTTTTAAGACCAAGAAAGAGACCTCATCATACAGAAAACGAGGATCTAGAGGTCGAGCCCTTGCCTCCAAGGAAGAGAAACTATCCAGACTAGACAAAGGTATCTTCAATCTCTCTACACATATTCTGTCCATAGATGAAAAAAGAGTACTAAAAAGAGGTCTTTCCTTTTGCCCCTCTAACCCACACAACATATTCAACATTTTTGTTGATGTAAATAGGTTTACCAGGAAACTTTCCTTACAAAAATACTTTGCTGAAAATACTGTAAAACAGAAAAAGATAGATCCCACAACCACACAAATAATTTCAGTAGATACTCTTATCCAAAATTCATGAACAAACATAGACAATTTCACCAAACATCTTTATTGTGATTTCATACACACAGGGGTGAGAAATAAATCCAATGTCAAACCTACGAATACTTCAAACCATCTGATTGAACTATATCAAAATTTAGTCATTGAAGACTTGGCTAAAATTATAAAAGTGCAACACAAAAGAAAGCTTTCATATGAGCATTGGGGAGAAAAAAGCCCTTAATAATATCCAAAAAAATCCCAACATTATTATTTGTGATGCAGATAAAGGCGGAGGCATCATAGTACAAAACATTCAAGATTACCTCAAGGAGGCATGTAGAATTTTGGGGGATGAAAATTATTACAGAATTTTACCTGGGAACCCTACACCGTACTTCATGAAAACATACAATACACTTATTGATAATGGATCCTGTTTGGGAATTTTGGACAAAGAAGAAAAATGTTTCAGTTTTCAGATTCCACTATCGCACACTATTCATAAAGACTTAAATAACCCACCTGGGTGCCCCATCATTGCCGGTATTGGTAATTTAACATACAATCTCTCTTCTTATATTGATTATTTTTTACAGAAATTTGTTATCACTTTGCCCTCTTGCATTAGAGACAGCACTCATCTTCTATGTCAACTAAAAGAAATAAAAAATACTGAACATTTTCATTGGATCTCCTGTGATGTCAGCTCACTTTATTCCAATATTTCACACAATTTAGGTCTACTAGCAATAGCACATTATTTAGGACAAGATGTATACCTGCCACCAGAACAACAATCTTTTATCCTTGAAAGTATCGAATACATTCTAACACATAATTTTGTTATATTTCAAGACATCTATTATCTTCAAATCAAAGGGACGGCCATGGCGACTAGGTTTGCCCCAAGCTTTGCTAACTTTTCATGTTTTTTTTTTTTAAACAAAATTTGGTCTTCTATGGCCGTTACATAGATGATCTCCTCTTTGTGTGGAAGGGAGATCTACAATCAGCTAATAATTTCATTACACATTTGAATAACAACGATTTAGGTTTATCATTTACAGCCAATATACAAAAACACTCTATTGAATTCTTTAGTACTCAGTTGGAAGGACCTGAAACAGATTGAATCCAAAACCTTTTTTAAAAATGTTGATAGCAACAGCTACCTTGAATATACAAGCAATCATCATAAGGGATGGATTAAAAACATCCCTTTTAGTCAATTTAGAAGAATTAGAAGAATTTTTTTTAAAAGTTTTGTATCAAAGGTTCATAGATAAGGGATATCCAAATGAACTCATAGATCATGCCATTGAGAGAGCAATACGTCTAGATAGGGAATAAATGTTAACTATATATAGAAAGAATAAGGGACCTAATAGGGAGAACAAAATTATGTTCATCACTCAATATAATTCCAACCGTCAAAAAATGAATCAAATAATTAATAAACATTGGCACATTATTAAGAGAGATCCTATTCTTAGAAACATTGTTGAAGAAAAAAAAAAAATAGTTTATAAAAAAGCTCCCACTCTAAGGAATAAATTAGCCCGCAGTAAGAGGATCAAACACAAAGATTTCCATAACACCCTTAAAAAAAATCAGTCCAATTGAAAAATTACCCTTTTGGTTTAAGAGGAATATATAAATGCAATAAAAGAGGGTGCAATGCATGCAAGTACACCAAAGCAGGTGCCAAATCATTTAAATCCAAAATTACAGGAGAAGACTTTGGAATTTCTCATTTTTACAGTTGCGAATCAAATTATGTTGTTTATCTCATTGAATGTGTATGTGGATTACAGTACATAGGGCGCACCACTAGAAAAGTTCGAATCAGATGGGGTGAACATTTTCGAAATTGCAAAAACTGCGCTAATAGAAAAATAAAACATAGCATCCCCATTCCTTCTTACACTGCACATTCAAGCAACTCCAATATATACAAATTTCTGCCTATAGATAACATTCCCAAATCCACAGATTACAATAGATTAGTCAGATTACGCCAGGAAGAAACCTTCTGGATTTATAAACTCAAGACGCTCTTTCCACAAGAATTAAATACCAATGCGGATTTCGCAGCCTTTAACTGAATATATTTTTCATAATGGTTCTTTGGACCATTAGAACTATAAAGATTTTCATGCATGACCTAGGTACATGATTTATACACAGTACACAGACTGTGTGCTTATAGCATACAGAGGTTTTATAACACATAATTGTTTCACATTTAATATACATCAAGTCATTTTTTTGTAATTCTGGAGCAAGAACCACACAATACATACAACTAGGGACTTTTTCTTACTACGAGACACATAGTAGCTGGGTAAACCACATACCCTCCCTTCAAGAACAGAACATTATGGTTCTCCCAATCAGTGTCAGTCTTTATAAATATTAGCAAACACAACATATACTATGCATTGGTAGAGTCCACTAGGATTAGATATCCTCCCATAGCGATAGTCATTGTGTATATTCGATATTCTGTTCACATCTGATATTTTGTTCTCTCCATCAAACACACACCACAGATGTATTGTTCTTAGATTTCTCTATGTTAGAAACAATATACTATTCATTGATAGAACTGTGGACTCATTTTGAATTGTGTCAGTCAAGAATTACTTTTAAAGAAATATATATTTTACACACCATATGAGATTGTCTTTATATACAAAATTGTTTTATATATGTTTTATATATGTTCTTGTGTTTTCATTTTAATTATGCAAAGACCCACATTTGCATTGATACATATCACTGTTAGTTGTTTTTGTTTTTAAAAAACTTTTTAAATTTTACTTGTA
>CAJPDP010563089.1:0-13820 GCA_905336975.1 Bombina variegata variegata
GTGAGAGCGCTGGTTACGTCCTGCCTAGATTGCTGTTCCAGGGATAGTTTAGGGGACTGTTGTGCTGGCAATGAGTCTGTTGCTCGGCCTACCACGCGGAATTCAGAGCTAGGTAGGTCAGGGACGCCATCTTTGTTGCGCATCTCCGTTATGGTATTCCTCAAGCTGTAAAACTGGCTGTCCGCCTTCTTAATCAGACCCTCTAATAAAGATGTAAAGTGTATAGGAGACCTCTCCATCTGAAGAGCAGTGCAGGAAAAGTATACACAGGCTTCCGAAACGCCAAAAATCAACGTTTAAACAATTGAACTTCAGGAGCTCAGTAACAATGCGACTTAATGCTCCAGTGGCTGGCTCCGCCCCCCGGATCTCACCTTTTAGAGGCAGCTCCACATTCTTTCTATAGAGATGTTCCCATACACTTTATTTCATCAAATGAAAAAATCCTCCCCCAATTCGCTATTATAGATAAGGGATATACCTTTTTTCGAAACTGGTTCCACTACACTCGCGTGCATCATTTTATAACACACCACAGTTTGGGAACATGGTCAGCCCCTTTGAACTTTTATGTGTAAGTACCCCTCGAATAACCCATACCCTTTCAACAATCTACAAAATTTTGACACAAACCCTCACAGGTCACTTGCCCTCTTTTGTTGAAAGATGGGAAGAAGAACTCGGTATAGTAATATTACCACAAACTAGCGCCATCATATTACAAAATGTAACTAAATCCTCGGTTTCCCTATCCATGCAGGAGATAAACTTAAAACTCCTGCATAGATGGTATCTTTCCCCAGTTAAATTAAACCATTTATATAGGAACAAATCTATGCGTTGTTGGAGATGTGGGCATGGCTTTGGCAACCTAGCACACATGTGGTGGTTGTGCAACTCAATTCAAATCTTTTGGAGATCTATAATTGGAGAAATGGAGTCCATATTTGATGTCCAATTTCCATTGGACCCTATAATGTGGCTTTTGAATAAACCCCCCAAAATTAAAACTAAACATTGCCTCAAATTATTTTATATAATGTCTAACAGTGGGAGATACCTCCTTGCTAGAAATTGGAGGTCTAAAGAGGCCACTACCTTGCTCATGTGGCAAAATAGAGTTACTGAATTACTTAATATAGAAGAGTACTATTATCTTAAAACTCTTAAGATGGATATGTACGCAGAAATGTCTAACTTGTGGGAACAGTANNGTACCTTAAGAAATAATGATTCCTAGTTTTGGATTTAGAGGGGATTTGTTGAAAAAACCCTATTATATCTCAGACCTAGCAGGTGAGACAACATTTCAAGGCTTACGTAACTATTATAGACTCGTCAATTCCTGTAAACCCAATTTCTACTTGGCAGCATATATATTCTCTCTCTTTTTCTTCCTTTTGCCCTTCCCCCCTTTTCTCTTCTTCCTCTAATTTTTTCAAGTATACGCTACACAATTATATTTTTAATCGTAAATATATCGATTGAACACTAGTAGTATGCTTCTCTGTTTTTCATTGTTAAATCTGTAAAATTGTGTCGACTATTGTTCCAGGAAGCTGCGACTTCCATTTTGTATTTCAAATTTTGAAAATAAAGTCGATATTTAAAAAAAAAAAAAAAAAATAGGAACGTATGCTTCCCCTTTACATACAAAATGCAAGGAACAACCCGTTGTGAGACGCACTGTTTAAAAGGTAAAAACTGCTTGTAGGTAATTCCAACTGGGGCTTTATATTACAGGTGAGATGTCATAGAATCTTTTAGGCTCAAAAACCTTTAGATAACTGGCCCTAGTTCCTCACCTGATTTTCTTGGAGCTCAGATCCTTTCAAGTCCAGTTGAGGAGTTTCTGTCTAGAAAGAAAAGACATTTAATATATTCATCACCAAATAAAAACCTCTTACAACCCTTATATGCTGCATTAGATATGAGAACCTGCTTTGATATAAATCTATAACCATAAAAAAAATTGGTTAATAAAATAAATTGTTTGTAGGAGAAGTCTAGCCCTGTAGACAAAGATGTGCAATAAGAATAAAATGGAATTATATTTCTAATATACATAAAAATCTGCATGAATATTAAAAGCGTGACAGACGTCTAACCTTCTCTTCTGAGAACTCTGTTTTGCTCACATTTTCTTCTATTTGGAACAAAAAACGATTTGCTAAAAACATTACAATGTGAGAAAATTTAACACAAGCAGAGGCCAGGAATCTCATAGAATGAGGAAAATATGCTTTTCAAATTCATTATTATAAGTAAAAAAAAAAAAAAAATGACTTTGTAATTTCAATACAAATTTTTATTTTCCATAAAATATGATTTTTGCAGAAGTATTTTGTTATGAATATAAATACGATTTAACAATACATTTTTATACTGTGATTATTTCTTCATGTCTTAAATTACGCTTTCTAAAGAGCCTTAGTGTAATGCATTAATTTGCCTTCACAAACTAGATGCAAAGAAGACCCTTTACTGGATGTAATAAAAACGTCTAATACTGCAAACAAAGAACCAATAAGTGTATAATGGAATAATATTTCTAATGCGCAGAAAAATCTAACAGGAATAATATTAAAGGCTTGACAAAATGTGTATGACAGAGGTCTTACCTTCTCTTCCAAGGACTCTGATTCATTCATATTTTCATGAGGTTCTTCTATCTGGAACAAAAACTGGAATAAATAAAAACATCCCAATGATGTGGACATTTAGCCCAAATAGGTTTCTGCCAGATGGAGAAATAAGAGACCAGAAATACAAAAGGGAAACCAGATTACAGGGTGATCTTTATTACTGCTAGCAGGACTTCTCTTACAGACAGACAAAAGAGAAGTAAGCTCTTGGTATGTTTTACAGCTTATATACTAGTAAGATTCCTAGGTTAGAGAAATATATGTTATTGGCCATTGTTACTCACACCGCACTGCATCACTAGCAGAGGCTGGACCATAAGACATAGCAGAAAACAAAACAAATGAGATTTTTCTAGCAGCAAAACTAAGTTCACTTCTGGTACATTTCATGTCCTGTGGGTTCCCTGCAAACAAGACTACACGACATGTGCATCTTGGAAAAATGTAGTTTCATCAAAAAGTAGCAAATGTAGGCCAAAACAGGCTAATTATTATATAACACCAATGTAACAACATTAACTCTAGCAGAGGCAGGAAAACACATTTCTGTTAGGCTTTAAATTCCATATTATAACTACAAATTTCACAGTGATTTTTTCCTGAGTAATTTAAATACAAATTTTAATTTTTCCCCACAACTCATCATGAATGTAAAAGCAATTTAACCATACAACTTTTACTTAGTGTTTATGTTTCTTTATTATATTTTTGTGAGCCCTACTGTTAATTATGCATCGCCTTTACATACTAAATGCAAGGAACACCCTTTTGTGAGACACACTGTTTTAAAGGTAAAAACTGCCTTTAGATAATTCCATCTGGGGCTCTATAGTACTGTTGAGACATCATAGAATTTTGTAGGGGCAAAGACCTTTAGATAACTGGCCCTAGTTCCTCACCTGATCTCCTTGCGGTTCAGATTCTTTCAAGTCCAGTTGAGGAGTTTCCGTCTAGAAAGAAGAGACATTTAATATATTCACCCCAAATAAAAATCTTACAACCCTTATATATTCTGCATTAGATATAAGAACCTGCTTTGATATAAATCTATAACCATAAAAAAATTGTTCATCAATTATATAAATCGTTCTTTGGAGAACAAGTCAAGCCCTTTAAACAAAGACGCGCAATAAGAATAAAATAGAATAATATTTCTAATATACACAAAAATCTGCAGGAATAATATTAAAGGCGTGACAGACATCTTACCTTCTCTTCTGAGAACTCTGTTTTGCTCATATTTTCATGAGGTTCTATCTGGAACAAAACGCTTTGATAAAAACATCCCAATGTGAGAAGATTTAACCCAAGCAGAGGCCGGGAATCTCATTGTACAATAAGGAAAATAATATGCTTCAAATTCATTATAAGTACAAATTTCACTGTTTTTTTTCCTTTGTAATTTAAATACAAATTTTTATTTTTCCATAAAATATGATTTTTGCAGAAGTACTTTGTTACGAATATAAATACGATTTAACAATACAATTTTATACTGTGATTATTTCTTCATGTTCTCATTTTATACGATTTTTAAATTACGCTTAAAGAGCCTTAGTGTAATGCAATAATTTGCCTTCACACACTAGATGCAAAGAACACCCTTTACTGGATGTAATAAAAACATCTAATACTGCAAAGGACCAATAAGTGTATAATGGAATAATATTTCTAATGCACAGAAAAATCTAACGGGAATAATATTAAAGGCTTGACAAAATGTGTGTGACAGAGGTCTTACCTTCTCTTCCAAGGACTCTGATTCATTCATAATTTCATGAGGTTCTTCTATCTGGAACAAAAAAAATATTTATTAAATACATCCCAATGATGTGGAAATTTAGCCCAAATAGGTTTCTGCCGGATGGAGGAATAAGAGACCAGAAATACAAAAGGGAAACCAGGTTACAGGATGATTTTTATTACTGCTAGCAGGACTTTCCTTACAGACAAATAAGTAAGCTAGCTCTTGGTACGTTTTACAGCTTATATACTAGTAAGATTCCTAGGTTAGAGACATATGTTATTGGTCATTGTTACACTGCATCACTAGCAGAGGCTGGACCATAAGACAGATAGCAGAAAACAAGACACAAATGAGATTAATTTCTAGCAGCAAAACTAAGTTCACTTCTGCTACATCTCATATCCTGTGGGTTCCCTACAAACAAGACTACACGATATGTGCGTCTTGGGAAAATGTAATTTCATAAAAAGGTAGCAAATGTAGGTCAAAACAGGCTAATTATTATATAACACCAATGTAACAACATTTACTCTAGCAGAGGCAGGAAAACACATTTTCATTAGGCTTTAAAATTCTGTATTATAACTACAAATTTCAGTGTTTTTTCCTGAGTAATTTAAAAACAAATTTTAATTTTTCCAAAATTTTTCCCCAGAACTCATTACAAATGTAAAAGCAATTTAACCATACAACTTTTACTTAGTGTTTATGTTTCTTTATTTTATACAATTTTTAAATTACAATATTTTTGTGAGCCCTACTGTTATTTATGCATTGCCTTTACATACTAAATGCAAGGAACACCCCATTTGTGAGACACACTGTTTTAAAGGTAAAAACTGCCTTTAGATAATTCCATCTGGGGCTCTATAGTACTGTTGAGACGTCTTATAGAATCTTGTAGGCGCAAAGACCTTTAGATAACTGCCCCTAGTTCCTCACCTGATGATCTTGCGGTTCAGATTCTTTCAAGTCCAGTTGAGGAGTTTCCGTCTAGAAAGGAGACATTTAATATATTCACTCCCAAATAAAAACCTCTTATAACCCTTATATATGCTGCATTAGATATAAGAACCTGCTTTGATATAAACCTATAACCATAAAAATAATTTTTCATCAATAATATAAATCATTCTTAGGAGAACAAGTCAAGCCCTGTAAGCAAAGACGCGCAATAAGAATAAAATGGAATTATATTTCTAATATACATAAAAAGCTGCAGGAATAATACTGAAGGCTTGACAAAAGGCTGTGACAGAGGTCTTACCTTCTCTTCGGTGAACTCTGATTTGTTCATATTTTCATGAGGTTCTATCTGGAACAAATAAAAACTATTTGATAAAACCATTCCAATGTGAGAACATTTAACAATAGCAGAGGCCAGGAATCTCATTGTACAATAACGAAAACAATACGCTTTAAATTCCGTATTATAAGTGCAAATTTCACCATGTTTTTTCCTTTGTAATTTCAATACAAATTTTAATTTTTGCAAGTATTTATATTTCTTCATTTTTTATATGATTTTTAAATAACAGTATGACTCACAATAAAATAGAACGTATGCTTCGCCTTTACATACTAAATGCAAGTAACAACCCGTTGTGAGACGCACTGTTTAAAAGGTAAAAACTGCCTGTAGATAATTCCAACTGGGGCTCTATAGTACTGTTGAGACGTCTTATAGAATCTTGTAGGCTCAAAAACCTTTAGATAACTGGCCCTAGTTCCTCACCTGATCTCCTTGCGGTTCAGATTCTTTCAAGTCCATTTGAGAAGTTTCCGTCTAGAAAGAAGAGGCATTTAATATATTCACACCCAAATAAAAACCTCTTTCAACCCCTTATATATGCTGCATTTGATATAAGATTCTGCTTTGATAAAAATCTATAACCATAAAAATGTGGTCATCAATAATATAAATCGTTCTTAGGAGAAGTCAAGCCCTTTAAACAAAGACGCGCAATAAGAATAAAATAGAATAATATTTCTAATATACATAAAAATCTGCAGGAATAATATTAAAGGCGTGACAGACATCTTACCTTCTCTTCTGAGAACTCTGTTTCGCTCATATTTTCATGAGGTTCTATCTGGAACAAAAAAACTATTTGATAAAAAAATTCCAATGTGAGAAGATTTAACACAAGCAGAGGCCGGGAATCTCATTGTACAAAAAGGAAAATAATATGCTTCAAATTCATTATTATAAGTACACATTTTTACAGTTTTTTTTCCTTTGTAATTTAAATACAAATTTTTCCATAAAATATGATTTTTGCAGAAGTATTTTGTTACGAATATAAATACGATTTAACAATACAATTTTATACTGTGATTATTTCTTCATGTCTTCATTTTATACCATTTTTAAATTACACTTTCTAAAGAGCCTTAGTGTAATGCATTAATTTGCCCTCACACACTATGCAAAGAAGACCCTTTACTGGGTGTGATAACAGGTGGTCTTCATCGGCACAATATTTTAGTGGGTATGCCACTCATGTTATTCAGGAGGGGGCTCTTTGGGGAGCTCATTGCAGCCCCCCCCCCCCGAACCTACCCCAACATCCCTAGTGGTCTGTTGGACTGCATCACATGGGAAATAAGGGTCAGTGATGTCATCAGATCTCATAAACCCGGATGTGCCAGGTTGAACACAGGGATTAAGCAGGCTGGATGAAGGGGATAAGTATTCAAAACCACCAATCTCAGCTCCCTTAAGCCCTAAAAATCCCCCAAAACCCATTGTTTAAAAAGCAAAGTTAAAGCATTTAAAAAAGAACATCTCTGTGGGTCTAACAGCTCATCAAAAAGGTCTAGGGTCCCCCACAACCCCTAGACTTAAAGCCCAAAAGCCTCTTTAAAAACTTACCCCTATATAGCTTTTACTAGCCAGGTGATCACTCTGTTAATTATGCATTTATTTGAGTAGAGGCTCATGGGAGAACCTTACGTGCACATTAAAGTTATATACATATAGGGAAAGGGCCTTTTTTATATTCATAAAGAAAAACATGCAGACTAACCAAATATTCTAGATGTCTGCGAAAAATCATACAATATTACTGCATTTAATTACACTAAAAGGTTTGGTAAAGTTTACAGTCTCATATCTGAATTTTCTACATTATGTTATTTCTTAAAACTATGATTATGTCATTATGATTTATTTTTTTTAAAATAAACATGGTTCCCTGCTAAACTTTATAGAAATCCTTACATTAGATAACATTTTGCATTTTAAGATCACAAATTTTTAATAGGTTTAGTTTTGTTTTTTACCACATGCCTATTTTTTGGGTTTTTACATTTTTTTTTAAATCTTCTTCTGGAGATATCTACTCACAATCTTATTGTGTACCTTTACAAGTGATAGACCGCACATGTACATTTCCGCATTTGTTCACAAAACAAATGCCAAAGTGGCCATATTTGTGCAGATATTTGCGGGTTTCACTTTTTTTTTTTACAAATAAATTTTGCACTGAAAAAAATAAACCAACTAAATGCCACAGACCACAGACATTTCTGGAATTTGTTTATAGCTTATTAATTGTACTGGAAAACAGTACACTTATTGCATGTGGGCACAGAATCCAAGACAGTAAAGGCTCAATATCAAACAAAATGATTCCAACCTCACTAAAGAAAGGACCTTTATTATTTTTTTGCAGGGTCCATAGGAGTAATAGACAGACCCTGTAAGAAGAAATAAAGATGATTTCTTTTAAGTGAGGCTGGAATTAATTTGTTTATTTGTTGATAACCGTTTATATCAGAGAATTACAACCTACATGAGAAGGAATTAAAGACTTGTCTTTACCTTGTCTTCTTGGAGCTCAGATTCCTGCAAACTCAACTGAAGAGTTTCCATCTGGAAGGAGAAGACAACATATTGTTTACCCAATAAAAAAAAAAAACCCTATAGAAGCCCTGATACGCTGCTTTACACAATCTCTAACCTTCAACAACTTGACCTTCAGTAATAAAGATGACTAAAGTAAAATAAAATATACAACTCACTGTAAACAAAGATGCAATAGAAAATATTTCTAATGACCAGAAAAAGCTGCAGGAATATAACAGACGAAAGATGTGTAACAGAGGTTTTACCTTCTCTTCCGAGAACTCTGATTCGGTTATATTTTCATGAGGTTCTATCTGGAGCAAATATAAAAAATAAATACAGAGCATTTTATCAGTAGCTGAGACAGGAAAATCATAGAATAATGAAAAAATGTTTCAAATTCTGTATTATATGTACAAATTAAAGTTTTTTTTTTTGCATGTGTAGTTTTATTGCAATTTCTACTCCTTCCTTAACTATTTTTTTTCTGTGTTATTTCAATACAAATTTAAATTTTTCCATAAAATGATTTTTCATAACGATGTTATGAATCTAAATGCGATTTTACAATACAATTTTTTTTTTACTGAGGGTTTTTATTTCAATAATTTATCTATTAATTTCATAGGATTTTTCAAATATGATTTTTTGCAAGCCCTATTGTAATTCATCATCTTCATATGCTAAATGCAGGGAACACCCCTAAGCCTCATTGGATAGCGTGCTCGTCAGCTGCACAATGCTTTTAGTGTGACTAACAACCACTTATTATCCGGGGAAGGTGGCTCTTTTGGAGCTCCCCTCGCACTTACCCCCCACATCCCTGGAGATCTAATGGCCAGTTATCCCAGGGGGGGAATATGTGGATACCGGTGATGTTTTCCGGCCCTGGAAGCCTGGAAGTGCCAGATTTCTACAGACTGCTTAAGGGAGTAGAATGGAGGGGTAATATTCAAACCCCTCAATCTCAGCTTCCTTAAGCCATAGAAACCTCCAAGACTTATTTGAAAGGAAAACTTAAAGCAATAAAAAAAAAAAAAATTTTTGTAGGAATAAGGTCTCTGTGGGCCTGTAACACCCAGAAGCCCCTCTTTAAAAACATGTCCCTATATAGCTTTTAATGGCCAAGTGACCACTGCAGTAATATTGCTGACGTGGCATAAATAATTGTGCATTTATTTGAGGTGAGTCTCATGGAAACCCCTAAGTGCAGATCACATTTATATAAACAAACCCTTTCATTCATTAACACATTTTGTTGTAGAGTTTTAGAAATCCTTACTTTAGATGACTTTTTATTTAAAGATCACAAATAATTGTTAATAGATTTAGGTTTTTTTAGACCTATTTTGGGGGTTTTTACATTTTTTTTTTGTTTTCTTTAAATGTTCTTCTGGAGATATCTACGCCCAACCGTATTGTGTCAGTTTACAAGTGATAGTCCGTACAGGTGCATTTCCACATTTGTTCACAAAATAGCCAGATTCATGCAGATATGTGTTTTCCGTTTTTTTTTTTGTACAAATACATTTTGCACTGAAAAAAAAAAAAAAAAAAAACAATGCTAAATACTGAAGACTGCAGCTATTTTGCCATTTGTTAATAATCACTTATTCAATGTACTGAACAACGGCACACTTACTGCATGTGGGCACAGAATCCCAGACTGCCAAGTCTCAATATCAACAAATTCAATTGATTTCAGCCTCACTTTAAAGAAAGGACATTTATTATTTTGTTGCAGGGTCCATAGGAGTAATAAACTAAGACCCTGTAAGAAAAAATAAAGGTCCTTAAGTGAGAGGCTGTTTGTCAATAATAGCTTATATCAGAGACTTAGACCTACATGAGAAGGAATTAGACTTGTCTTTACCTTGTCTTCTTGGAGCTCATATTCCTGCAAACTTAACTGAGGGGTTTCCATCTAGAAGGAGAAGACATTAAAAATATTTTCCACTAAAAAAAATTAAAAAAATATACGAGCGCTGATATGCTGCTTTACATGTAATCTCTAACCAACAACTTGACCTTCAGTAATAAAGATGACTATAATAAAAAAGTCTAATGCTGCAAACATAGATGCAAAAAGAGTAAAATAGAATAATATTTCTAATGCACAGAAAAAGCTGCAAGAATAATATTAAAGGTGTGGCAACGTGTGTGACAGACATTTTACCTTCTTTTGCGAGAACTCTGATTCGTTTATATTTTCATGAGGTTCTTCCATCTAAAACAGAAAAAAATATTTGATAAAACATCCTAATTATGTGGAAATTATCCCCAATTGGTTCTTGCCAGGAGGAGAAATCAGAGACCGGACCAGATATGCAAACAAAGGAAAACTTGATAACAGGATGATCTTTATTACTGCTAGCAGGACTTCCCTTACAGACAGACAAAAGAGAAGTAAGCTCTTGCTACATTTTACAGCTTATTTACTAGTAAGATTCCTAGGTTAGAGAAATATATGTAATAGGTTATTGTTACTCACACCACACTGCATTACTATCAGAGGCTGGACAAAAGACAGATAGCAGAAAACAAAGAACAAATGAGAGATTAATTTCTATTAGCAAAACAAAGTTTACTTCTGCTACATTTCATGTCCCGTGGGTTCCCTGCAGACAAGACTACACGATATGTGCGTCTTGGGAAAAGTAGTTTCATAAAAAAGTAGCAAATGTAGGCCAAATTATTATATAACACCAATGTAACAACATTAACTCTAGCAGTGTTTTTTTCCCGAGTAATTTCAATACAAATTTTTGTTTTTCCACAAAAAATAATTTTACAGAACTAATTCCTTACAAATTTAAAATCTATGTAACAATACAATTTTTGTTGAGTGTTTATATTTCTTTATTTTATACAATTTTTAAATTACTTTTTCTGAGCCCTACTATAATGTAAGCATCAACTTCAGATACTCAATAAAAGGAACATCCCTTAGTGAGACGCACTGTTTTAAAGGTAAAAACTGTCTTTAGAGAATTCCAACTGGGGCTTTATATTAATGGGGAAATGACAATCTTGTAGGCTCAAAGACCTTTAGATAACTGGCCTTAGTTCCTCACCTGATCTCCTTGGAGCTCAGATTCTTTCAAGTCCAGTTGAGGAGTTTCCCTCTAGAAAGAAATGCCATTTAATATGAGAACCTGCCTTGATATGAAATCTATAACCTTAAAAAAAATTGTCCATCAAAAATCATTTGTAGGAGAACAGGTCCTGTAGACAAAGAGCAAAAAGAAGAAACTGCATTTTTTCTAATATACATAAAAAGCTGCAGGAATATTATAGGCTTGACAAAAGGTGTGTGACAGAGGTTTTACCTTTTCTTCAGAGAGCTCTGATTCGTTCATATTTTCATGAGGTTCTATCTGGAACAAAAAAAACTATTTGCTAAAAACATCCCAATGTGAGAACACTTAATGCTAGTAGACATTGGGAATCTCATTGTACAATAAGGAAAACAATATGCTTTTAATTCCGTATTATTACTACAGATATCACTGTGCTTTTTTCCTTTGTAATTTCAACACAAATTTTTCCATAAAATATTTTTTCAGAAGTATTTTGTTAAATAAATATATGCAAGTTAAACAATTTTAGAGTTTATTTGTTCATGTTCATTTTATACGATTTTTAAATTACTAATTCTAAAGAGCTTTTTGTAATAGATGAATTGCCTTCATACTCTAAATGCAAGGAAGACTGTTTGTGCAGATGAAGACGTTTTCACATGCAGCAATGCTTTAGTGCATATGACAATCACGTTATCCAGGAGGGGGGCTCTTTTGGGAGCTAATTGCACCCCCCCCAACATACACCAACCCCCGACATCACAGGAGAAATACGAGTCAGTTACGACATCAGGCCTTGGAGACCTGGAAGTGCTGGGTAACTGCAGAGGGATTAAGTCAGCTGGATGGAGGGGGGTTAGTATTCAAACTCCTCAATCTCAGCTCCCTTAAAGCCCTAAAATCCCCCAAAACCCATTGTTTGAAAGGCAAAGTTAAAGCATTTAAAAAAAGAACATAAAAAAACACACATTTTGTAAGAATGGAGTCTATGTGGGTCTGTAACAGCTTATCAAAAAGGTCTAAGGTCCCCCAAGTCCCCTAGATGTAAAGCCCAAAAGCCTCTCTTTAAAAACATGCCCCTATATAGCTTTTACTAGCCAGGTGATCACTCTGGTAATAATTATGCATTTATTTGAGTAGAGGCTCATGGGAGAACCTTACGTGCACATTAATGTTATATACATATAGGGAAAGGGCCTTTTGTATATTCCTAGAGAAAAACATGCAGACTAACCTAATATTCTAGATGGCTGCAAACATACCTCAATATTACTGCATTTAATTACACTAAAAGGTAAAACTTCACAGTCTCACATTATCTCTGAATTTGCTACATTCTAATGTTAATTCTAAAAACTATCTTCTCTCATTATGATTTCCCTTTTTTTTTAAAAAAATGCGTCCCTGTTGAATGTTATAGAAATCCTTGCTTTAGAGGACATTTTGCATTTTAAGATCACACATTTTTAATAGGTTTAGTTTTTTTAGACCACATGTCTATTAATGTTATTTTTTTGTTTTCTTTAATCTTTCATCTTCTGGAGATATATCTACTCCCAACCATATTGTGTAGATTTACAAGTGATGGCCGCTATTGTTTTGTTCACAAAATAGCCAAAATAGGCCAGAAACAAATAAATCTTGCACCGATAACCCCCCAAAAACGAAATACCGCAGACAACAGCCATTTTTGGCATTTGTTAATAGCTTATTCAATGTACTGTAAAACAGCACACTTTTTGCATGTGAGCACAGAATCCCAGACTGCCAAGTCTCAATATCAACAAGCAAATTGATTCCAGCCTCACCTAAAAGAAAGGACCTTTATTATTTTCCTGCAGGGTCCATAGGAGTAATAGACTAATTTTACATCAGAGACTTAGACCTACATGAGAAGGAATTAAAGTCTTTACCTTGTCTTCTTGGTGCTCAGATTCCTGCGAGATCAACTGAGTTTCCATCTAGAAGGAGAAGACATTTAATATATTCTCCATCCAATAAAAATAAAAACTATATGAGCCCTGATACGCTGATTTACATGTAGGAATGCTGCAGCCATTTTTGGCATTTGTTAATAGCTTATTCAATATACTGTAAAACAGCACACTTATTGCATGTGAGCACAGATCCCACACTTTTAAGTCTCAATATAAATGATAAACTATAAACTAATTGATTCCATCCTCACTTAAAAGAAAGGACCTTTATTATTTTCTTGCAGGGTCCATAGGAGTAATAGACAGGCCCTGCAAGAAAATAATAAAGTTCCTTTAATTTAAGTGAGGCTGGGATCAGTTTATTTATACATTAATAGCTATCAGAAACTTAGACCAGGGTCGACTCCAAAGGGGGGGCTTTGGGGGGCAATGCCCACCCAAATGGAATGCTGTGCCCCCTCAAAAAATATTGATTAGATCATACGCTTTAAAAATAATAAATAAAATAATGAATTGTTATGTAATGCTGCATGCTGGGGGTGGAGTTAGCTCCCGAACTGT
>CAJPDP010563274.1:0-12128 GCA_905336975.1 Bombina variegata variegata
AACCCCTGACAGCAATTATTGAAAATGTGTCAATTGAGTTTTATATATCAGACAGTGGCACTCATTATTTTGTTCTGAACAGTACCCTATTGCACATATTGTGCAAACTTGTCTAACAAGACATTACACCACCCTGTGATGAGACCCGTGTCAGTACCATCAACTACCGAATGGCCACATTGTTTAAAGAAATCAATTTCACATTAGGAGACAGACTCTTATCACAATCAAATAATCTATGCTCTTATTGTGGATACATTGCATCAATTCTTAATTATAGTGTTGATGGTCTATCAACACAATTCACAGCCGGCCTGTTTTATAAAGATACAGTAGGACACCATGACACCTGTGCCATAGATTGCAAGAATGAAGGGTTCATCAAAAGGGCATGTATGTTAGAGTGGGGAAGAACTAATGAATTACTCAGACTTCTTCGTAGTGACCTGTTTTTTGAATGAAAAAAGTAATGTTAAAGGGACACTCAGGTCAAATTAAACTTTAATGATGCAGATGCAGCAGCAATTTTAAACAGCTTTCCAATTTACTTCCATTAAGAAAATGTGCACAGTGTTTTTAGATTTACACTTTTTTAGTCACCAGCTCCTACTGAGTATGTACAAAATTCGCAAAATATATACGTATATGCATTTGTGATTGGCTGCTGCCTGATGGCTGTCACATGGTATAGGGGGAGTGGAATTAGACATAACTTTGACATTTCTTATAAAAATCTACTACTCATTTAAAGTTCAGAATAAGTTCTATGGCATTCTTTTTTATCATGTATTTGTTAATTATGCAAATCCACTGTATTTACTGGTCCTTTAAATGGTATTGGTCTAAAAATAAAACTCACCAGAAATAAAGATGCATTTTACGTTATGTCTGCAGAAGCAGAACAGAATAAAGTTCAAATAAGACTTAACATTTTGTCAAAAGAGTGCAAATATCACCAGCAATGCGAATAGGTCATGCACAAGGCCTCATATGCAACCTTTTCTAAATAGCAGCAGCTGTTGTCTTCCTCTTTTAAATAAAAAAAACAGTGTCGTTATTTATCTAAAAACAACTGACTGTTTAATTTATTATAATAATTTACTACTTTTTAAGAAAATACAAAATATATTCTCTACAAAATGCTGGAGACCATTATACAGAGGAGCTACCCATATTTTATATCTACTCTGTGTAATACCCTAGGACATTACGCAGAGAAGATATTTTGCTTTTTGTTTTTTAAACCCACTTTTAATGAATTAATTTAATTAAAAACTTACATTGCGCACACAACTAAATCTTTAGTTTCTGCGAAAGTAATAGAGACCAAGTATAAGCTGCTTATGCGGTTGTATTTAACTCCACAACGTCTGAAACATATCTTCCCTGGAGCCACTAATCTTTGCTGGCGGGGGTGCAGAAAAATAGGTTCAACATTTGGTGATCCTGCCTAAGTATACAGACCTATTGGGGGAAGAGTTACTTCAAATTAATAAAGTGCTGAATAGCAACATTCCCAGCAACTTCACTTTCTTTATAACAAACCTAACCCCAAAACTAAATTGCAAACTGAAAACAAGGCTATTTCACATAATGGTTAACAGTGCTAAAATACTGATTCCCAAATTCTGGAAAACATCCAGAATACCTTCCATTGATTATTGGAAAAGCCAAGTAAACCATTCTCTTTAATTAGAAAGGTACTACTTTCTTAGATTTAACAAAATAGATATTTTTTAATTGAATCAAGAAACTTGGTCCTCTTCAAAACTAAACAGGGGACCAGATAATAAGCTATTGATTCAGTTACGCCATGGCTCGTAGATGAACATCTAGATTATCAATGGAGATATTAGACCTCTGTTATTATTCCTTAATCTTTCTTAAGCGCTATAACATCAGTACTCTGTAAATTATGTTCTGAGTTACATCAACATAGTTACCTTTATATCCATATGTAATATTTTCTAGTTAAAGTGATGGTAAATCCAGCGCTTTCTCCAATAAGGTGACGTTTTAACCTCTAGACCAATAGCTGTGCTAGGATGTCAGTTGACACGCACGGCTATTGGTCTAGAGGTGGAAACGTCACCTCTATGAAGAAAGCGATGTGCCATGGCCGGCCGGTGGTGTTGTGTTAGCGATCTACTTTCCTTACATATAGGGTGAGTTTAACATCGTTTTTTATGAAACAATAAGAGAAACTAATGTTTATTTTTAGTGATGGCAAATCCTAGCGTTTGTTATATGCTTGGGTTTACCATCACTTTAACACAGACCTCTCAAATTTTCAGTATTACTAATATACCAAGCTAAATATATGCTAATTTGTTATATCATATGTGCTATCATAAGTAAACCCTTTGGGGCCCATTTATCAAGCTCCATATGAAGCTTGAAGGGCCGTGTTTCTGGGGAGCCTTCAGACTCGCCAGAAACACCAGTTATGAAGCAGCAGTTCATAACTGAGGAGGCGGATAGAGATTGCGGCAAATCAACCCAATCAAAACCGGGCACTTTATCATTCACTTGACATTCACTTTAAGAACAAATGTAATGATAGAGGTAATAGTAAGTCAAAGTTTAATTCTCAGTGGGTAAACACAGCTTAAAATAATATAGCATGTGTTTTTTTACAGTAAGTCTAGTAAATTGCAATATACCAAGAAATATCTTTAAGTAGGGGAAAATAGCATTACTGTGCTGTTTAAAGAGGCTATTAAAGTAGGAGGGTTTCCATATTATAGGGCCACTTTTGGACCCACTAAGATGATGAGACTTATGATCTCAATTCATATCAAAGTATGTAGTGCAGGGGTATCTGGCTACTTACTTTACTGATATAAGGTTAATGAAAGTGGCCTATAGCTGACCCAGGTATATAGTGACTAAACCCAGGGAATAGAAGAGCATAGCCCTATCTGTCATGGAGTAGGGTGGGACCTTTTGTATAGCTTTACTAGCAACAACAAAGAAGACAGTCACCAAGTCGAAGGCAGATAAAAAAAATCCAGTTTAATGGTGCAAAATAAGTACAAAAACAAGATAGAACCCATGCAGGTGCAACAGAATTGGCCTCTTACGCGTTTTGTGTGTACAAACACACTTTGTCAGCATTATTGTGCGGTTTAAAGAGGCTCTTAAAGTAGGAGGGTTTCCATATTATAAGGCCACTTTTGGACCCACTAAGATGATGAGACTTATGATCTCAAATTAAATCAATGTATGTAATGCAGGGGTATCTGGCTACTTACTTTACTGATATAAGGTTAATGAAAGTGGCCTATAGCTGACCCAGGTTTATAGTGACTAAACCCACAGAATAAAAGAGTATAGTCCTATCTGTCATGGAGTAGGGTGGGACCTTTTGTATAGCTTTACTATGTGAGTCGTTTACATTAAATATGTATAACCAGCAACTGAACGAAATCTGAATCTTATTTTACATATCAAGCCTAATAAACCGCGGTGTTTTAACTGTATAAATGCCATGCTGCCCCAGCCTCTGGCTGCATGGCAAGATATGGAAAAGAGGTAAGTCTGAGTAAAGCAACAAGAATGCTAGGGCTATCTACCTTTTTATGTCTCAATTAAGTACAGTTAACAAAGGCCAATGCATACAAAATGCTTCCTATGCCTAACCTAGGAAATAAACAATGGGTAATAAATGATGCAACTTTAGGAGTGAATTAAACCTGTACAGAGAAATGTCATATAGAGACCATTTGGGTAGCCTAGAGACAAGTAACTGCACATCCTTATACTATGTAATGCATAGATTAGCATATTTTAACCTGTTCCCCCTTGTATAAAGATCCATTGCCATAATTAGGGCATTATTAGATTATATAAAGAGAGTGTAAAGTAGTTAAGCCATCCTCAAGACTTAAGGAGAAGTCCGTTGTTGTAAAAAGGTGGCGTGATAGGTCGCATATAGGTGTAGCAGTTTGTATCAGAGTTCAGGCAGTTACCATATTTTTACACTGCTGGTTCCTGCGATCCACAGAACATGAGTGTCCCCTTCAGAATGGTAAAGCTTTGGTCACAGGTAGGGATAGGTCCCCCTGGGTCCCACAGCCAGGTTCACAACCACAGACTTGTTTGGAGCCATCTTTTCGATTTAGGCTCATCTTCTATTGTTAATGATTTGTAGTCATTGCGTTGTATTAAGCCCCATCTGCTGTAATGAATAAACTTCAGTTATTGCAACTTCAGTCTATCTGATTATAATGTCTGATAAAGTTCCTTAATAAAATATATTATTTCACAGAGGTGTAGTAATAGTTTGTCACTTTAATTAGAAATATAAGAGAAAAGGTTTTATATTTCAGTATATTTCTGATTATGAGCAGATGTGAGGATCCTATTTTATCACAAACACTAATACTGGCCTTAAGGACAGCGCAGCACCAGTAGTGTTCATGGAAAGGCACATGTAAATGAGTGTTTAACCATTGCAAGAGTTATAACCTTCTGACAGGGGAGAGCAAACGCTACTGCTACGATACAGAGGCAGTGAGCTGAGTAACAATGATGAGGATACTGGTAGGAATCCAATGAAGATATTCCAGGAGACTGAAACTAGGCTTGGAAGCAAAAGACAGTAACAGAACACAGTTCCTAGTGATAGGTCACTACTTCAATACCAAGCAACATAATGGAAATGGCCTTTTATGGACCGGTGTGAATTGGTTTGCATACGCATCTTAAAGACATACAAGCAGGTTAGCAGTTAGTTATATGTTACAGAGCTCCCCTGATAAAGAACCGCTCCAAGGTTCAGGGTCAGGGACGGCCTGGATGCCGTCTATGAAAAATTGAAACAAGTCTGGGAGCGGAGAGGTTGACATAGGGCTCCCAGGAATCCTCCTCGTGGGGGAAACCTTTCCAGTGAATTAAATATTGAAGGCGTCCAGAAACTTTTCTTGTGTCCAGTTTCTCCTCAACTTTGAATTCCGTATCAGGCTCTATGGGAATGGAAATAGATGAGTGCAAATGGGAGTTCCTGAGTGATTTGTAGGGTTTTAGAAGGCCAATGTGAAAAGTAGGGTGAAATTTATACTGGTATGGCAATTCAAGGGTGACAGCATTGTCGTTAATTATTTTCTTAATGGAAAAAGGACCTATGAAAAATTTGTTGAATTTCCTACTTGGTGTAGAGAGCCTGAGGTGTTTGGTGGAAAGCCAAAAAAGATCACCTACTGCATACTGGGCTGGAACTTGGCGTCGTAGATCCTAATATCTCTTTTATCATTCTTGAGCAATTTTGATGTTCTCGGAGAAAAGAAAGATGTTTCTGTCATAGTGTTGGTCAAATCATTTATTACAGGACAATCACTTTGAACTTCGGGGCATAGGTGAAACGTAGGATGAAAACTATAGTTGGCGTAAAAAGGAGTTAACTTGAGGGATGAGTGGTAAGAATTATTATAAGCAAACTCTGCTAGTGGTAATAGCAATGTCCAGTTGTCATGTTGTTGGGTAGTATAACAACAGATGTATTCCTCTAGACACTGGTTAGTACGCTCGGTTTACCCATTAGTTTGGGGGCGAAATTCTGTACTTAATCTTTGGACGATTTTAAGTGTCTGGCAAAGTTGATGCCAAAGTTTAGAGGTGAACTGGGTTCACCTATCCGTAGTGATAGAGGATGGAATACCGTGAAATTTTATGACATTGTTGATAAGTAGATTGACAGTTTACAAAGAGGTCGGTAATTTATGGAATGGGACAAAATGTGCCATTTTTGTGAATAAATCCACTATAACCATGATGGTGTTATTCTTTTCTGAGAGTAGAAGATCAACTACTACTAGCAAATACCCAGCGGGTTGCTTCCTATCGATTTTACAGGTTGTGCAGGCTTTTATGTGAGATTTGATATTTTATATCATGTTAGGCCACCAAAAGGATCTCTTAAGAAGTTCAAGGGTTGTGCAAATTCCTGGATGTCCGGCCAACTGGGACCCATGAACAGAAACAAGAACTGAGTTTCTTAATGTATGGGGTATGTAGAGTTTGGAGTAGTTGTAGTATTACCCATCAGGGCAACATTGGAGGTCATAAGAATTTCTTGAATGATCAGCTTTCTGTTCTTTTTTAATGGTTTATTATATAGTAGTGATGAATCCGACAACATAAGAGATAGGTAGTAATGATCCGGTACAAGGAGGTACATTGGATTTATCTGGCAACCTAGATAAAATGTCTGCTTTAGCATTTTTTTTGAAGCTGGATGGTAGGTGATTAGGTAATTAAATCTAGAAAAAAATAAACTCCATCTCATTTGTCTCGCCATGAGCGTACGGTTGGATTTCAAATACTGGAGATTACAGTGATCTGTAAAGGTAATTATTGGTTCAGGGGTTTCATCGAGTAAATGTCTCCAATGTTCTAGTGCACTCTTCATGGTCAACAACTCCTTCTCACAACATAATAATTAAGTTCAAATGGGGATAACACTCCGGAGTAATATGCCACAGGGGGAAGAAATCATTTTGAGGAAGACTTTTGAGATAGAATCGCTCATATCGCATAGTCCGAAGCATTTACTTCAAGAGTATATTGGAGTTTAGGATTAGGTAAGGAGAGAATAGGTGCAGTAGTGAATATTTTTTTCAAGAATAAGAAGGCATTGTTAGTTTTATTGTCCAGATGTATTTAGTGTTTAATTTGGTGAGATCAATTAGGGGTTTTGCAACTGTAGAGAATTTTTTTTATAAACTTTCTGTAGAAATTGGTAAACTCTAAGAATTTCTGTACTTGTTTTTTGCTCTTTAGAATTGGCCAGTCTTGTATAGCTTTTACTTTAGTTTCTTCCATATGTATTCCTTTAGGAGTTATGTGGTACTCAAGAAAAGTAATGTCAGAGCTGTGGAATAGGCACTTTTCTAGTTTGACATATAACTGTTGTGATTGTAACCTGGAGAGTACCATTCTGACATGTTTAATGTGGTCATTGAAGTTAGAGGAAAAAATTATCATTCATAAGATTATCATCCAGATATATAACTGCGAATGTGTTTAACAGATCGCGGAATATGTAGTTTATGAACCTTTGGAAGGTGGCAGGGGCATTACAAAGCCAAAAGGGCATGACCGTATTCTCATATAGACCATACCGAGTACAGAAAGCCATTAGCCACTCATCACCAGGACGTACACAAATCAAATTGTAGGCACCCCTAAGATCTAATTTTGTGAATATGGTAGCACCCTCCAATCTCTCGATCAGTTCAGGGATGAGTGGCAACGGGTATCGGTCTTTGATAGTTCTCTTGTTCAGTTCTCTATAGTCAACTATAGAACTTAGTGTTTGATCTTTGTTTCTAACAAAAAATATGCTTGTACCTGCAGGTGAGGTTGAAGGGCGAATACAACCTTTACGTAAGTATTTATTAATGTACTCTTTCAGTTGTAATAATTCTGTATGGGACAAGGGGAATATATGTCCATAAGGTACAGACCCAGGGATAAGTTTGATGGGACAATCATACTGCCTGTGAGGGGGAAGACTTTCCGCTTCCTTTTTATTGAACACTTGTGTGAAGTCAGAGTATTGGGGAGGAATTTGAGACTCTGAAATGGTGAGCAGCGGAAATGAATGGAAACAAGTGGATGTACAGTATGAAGAGTGAAATTAAATTTTGTTGTCTGACCAATGTATGTTTGGTTGATGTTGGCGCAACCAATGTAAGCCCAACACCATAGGAAATATAGGGGAAGTGATAACATCAAAGGTGATACATTCTTGATTATTACCATGGGTTAAAACTAGTAGGGGAATTGTTTGGTGAGTGATTGGGCCGGTTTCTAGTTGTTTACCATCAATAAGCCGCACTGAGACAGGTTTAAGCTTTTCAACAACTGGAATTTTATTTTGCTTTACAACTGTGACATCAATGTAACTGGTGTAATCACCAGAATCAATAACGGCGTCAAGTTTAAGGTGTTGTTGTCCCCACTGTAAAGAGATATTAATCAGAAAGTAAGGGAATTGATGGTTTGCTAATGAGAGACAATGGTCAATAGAAAAGGGCTACCCCATTTTTGTTTTTTTCAATGTTGGACAATTTGACACAAAATGATCCTTTGATGCGCAGTACATGCAGAGACCCTTTTCACTTCTGCAGTGTTTCTCATCTGCTGAGAGGGGACCTTAAATAAAGCCTATGTCCATGGGCTCTTCACTAGGTTTGTTATACAGGGGTGTAACCCTGAAGGAAGTTTTTTTTTTACATAGGTATCATGAGAGTATTTTTCTTGATAGCATGAGGGCTTCTAATGTTTCTGGCAGATCTATTCTAGCTAGCTCATAATTAATTCAGAAAGTCCTAGTCTTATTAGTATATTAGTATAGATGCTATAACCTCCAAACATACAATCCAATTCCCACCATCCTAATGTCAAGTTGGCATACGAGGGGGCAAATGTTGCCCCCATGGCGGTTTCCTTTGTTTGGAGATAGTAGCATCCATCAAATCTGAAAAAAACTATGAGAAAGGAGAAATTGTGTAATACTTAATATAAAATCAATTAACTAAGCGGTATAGTCGGTATCCCTTTCCAAAAAGAACCTGATGGCTTCAATCCCCATCTGATGTGGGATAGAGGAATAAAGAGAAACAACATTTATTGTTAACCAATAGGTGCTTAGTATCCCTAAGATAATTGGGTAATTTTGGTACAAGGGCTTGTAACAAGCGATCCAACCACTCTAAGAGTGGTTCGCATAGAGAGCCAATTCCTGTGACTATAGGTCGGCCCTTAACATTTTGTAGGGACTTGTGCACTTTTGGAAGCACATGGAAAATAGGGATTATTGGTTCATGCACCAACAGGTAGTCATAGGTATAACGGTCAATATGGTTATATGGTTGTTATATGATTGATTGATTTTTAGGCTTAAATAGGCTTATATATTTATATTGAAGTCATTTGCAAGCATAAATATAACACAGAAAATAAGTACTTTTGACCTGCTAATATAATATACAGTATTTATTGACTTATAGATTGGTATAAATGTATGTATATTGTTTTTTTTTTTAAACCATTGCCATAAGGGGTACAATAGACATAAATGGCTTTGCTTGCCATAATTGTTACAGTGATACTTTATTGAATTGGAAACTGCCTACCTTACCTTTTAAATATGATAATTTAAGTTTGCCATTTTCTTTAAAAACAAAATGGAGAATTTGGGCCCTTATCCAACAAATAATCAGTATTACTCTTTAACTTATTTTGCGGACTTAGACTAATTAGAACAAGATTTTGAGCATATATTTAATGAGACTACTGATATTATTTCCCCTAGGTGACCAATTCCAGTCAATTGAAGTTTTGATGAAAAAAGAGACTAGGTTAAAGTGGAATAAGTGGACTCTTGAGAGGTACATTCGCTTACAGATAGTTCCCAGGGGCCATAGGCTAAATAAATTCCCAACATTTATGACTGATGATAAGGCCTTCATAGATAAATGGAACAACACACTCTCTGACTGTTCCTTTAAATGAACGTTTTTAAGGATAGCCAGTTGAGGGTGGTTAGAGAGCAAATAGAGAAACTACAGAGAGAGTTAGATGTTTACACTCTAGAAACTAAGTATAAAGAATATGATACCATCTTGAAGGACACTATAGCTAACCTTAAAAAATACATGATAAATTTGTTAGGGACCAGACAGATTACACACTGGGAAAAGTCTATATCTGGCAAAGGGCACCCAGGAGCAAGTCACGTGATAGGAACAACTGACGTAAATTCCAGGGTAGAGGTTGGAGGCAAGGAAATTGCAAACAAGATCAACATAAAGGGGGCACTGACACAGGGGAAATGACTAACTCAGAAAATGACAACAAAGATAATGAGCAGGGCATGAATTCAAACCCTGACACAGTAGCAAAATCCATTTTAAAAACTCAGAAGGATTTATCACAAAAGGTAGTTAAATTTGAAAACGCAACCCCTAATTCACAATCAATAGGGGGAGGAAGTAAATATGCAGCCAATACTAACTTTAATACTAATAAGGAGAGTGAGAGAACTGTGACTAATCAACTAGAGATTGATCAGGTTTTTCAGGTATCCCCAGGGAATCCCATAAGAGAACGAGGAGAGGGGGCAGAAGGTCCAACAAATGGAAAAGAAAATCAGTCTCGTTACCCTCTGAGGCAGGGAAAAAAAAACATGAACAAAAACAAATACCAGTAACAACTAGTGATATTCAAATTAATAATGTTATCAACCTGACTGAGTATCAACTAAGTGAGAATGAGTTAAAAGTACTGAGTTATGGTATGGGCTTTGTCCCCACCAATAGATTTAATCTTTTCCAAACCCTGGTTGATGTCAATAGATTGATCAGAAATTTCACTCTTAAGAAACTTTTTCTCAATTGCAATGAAGACTTTACATCCTGTAGTTTAGACAAAGTGATCACTTCTAGTGGTAGTACTAATACCATGTCACATTTTAAGAACTTAGGGATGTGCAGAACATTATGCAGTTAGAGAGGAAAAGCAACTCTGGTTTACAAACCATTAATTCCCATGTTGGCTTCAAGTCGAAGTCAATCTTTTATCCAATACAGTCCAGAGGTGACATTTTGTTACATTTGCAAAAGAGAGTTGTGGTAGTGTGGGATAGATCAGCCTATAAGGTGGAAATTATGCGCCAACTGAGTAATTGTGATGAATATAGGTCCCTTCCAAGTGATCCCACTATTCCATTTATGAAAGAACTAAGGTCCTTGTTGGATGATGGCTTGGAATATGGCCATATTGACCGTAATATCTATGACTACCTGCACGAACCAATAATCCCTATATTCCATGTGCTTCCAAAAGTCCACAAGTCACTACAGAATGTTAAGGGCCGACCTATAGTCGCAGCAATTGTCTCTCTATGTGAACCACTCTCAGAGTGGTTGGATAGCTTGTTACAACCCCTTGTACCAAAATTACCCAGTTATCTTAGGGATACTAAGCACATATTGCAAATTTTTGATGATTTTAAATGGGAGCCTCATTTTTGTTGGTTAACAATCAATGTTGTTACCCTTTATTCCTCTATCCCACATCAGATGGGGATTAAAGCCATCAGGTTCTTTTTGGAAAGGGATACTGACTATACCGCTGAGTTTATTGATTTTGTATTAAGTATTACACGGTTTATCTTTACTCATAATTTTTTCAGATTTGATGTATGCTACTATCTCCAAACAAAGGGAACCACCATGGGGGCAAATTTGCCCCCTTGTATGCCAACTTGACATTAGGATAGTGGGAATTGGATTGTATGTTTGGAGGTGATAGCATCTATACTAATAAGATTAAGTCATACTATAGATTTATTGATGATTTGATTTTGGTGTGGACTGGGGATTGTGAGAAAATTGGAGACTTTGTATCCTACCTTAACTCAAATATATGGGGTCTTAAATTCACCTATGAGATCAATAAAATGGCTATTCCATATTTAGACCTTATGTTGAAGGTTAATGAGGAAACAAAGAGAGTTGAAACCATGATTTATAGAAAACCAATTTCAGGAAATACTGTCTTACATGGTCGAAGCAATCATCCAAGGAGTGTTCTACACTCAATAGCTAAGGGCCAGTTTCACCCAAACCAAAATAAATTGTTCTGATAGCTTTGAATATTCCAGGCAGAGTGAGGAACTTAGCAATAGATTGCTCCAAAGAAGTTTCAAGAAAGGTGTCATTACTCGAGCAAAAAAGCAAGTAGATTGCATTGAGAGGAAAGAATTACTGTGTGATAAATTGGAACGGAATTCCAACAAGTCAAATAAGCTAAAGAGCGGTGAAAATTAACCTGTCACATTCGTCACACAGTATTCAACAGACTACAAGGAAGTCTGTAAGGTCATACAAAGGCATCTATCGATGCTAACTGCTGATGAGGGATTACAACATGTGGTGAAAAATGGCTGCAGGTTTTCTTATAGGCAAGGTGTTACATTAGGCAATGTGTTGTTCGCCTAGTGATTTGCCTACTAACAGTAGTAGTAGCTCTTGGTTAACTACTAAGGGCATGTACAGGTGCGGGTTTGGTCCTTGCATAGCTTGTAGCTTCATCCAAAGAGGTGATACCTCCACTTGAAC
>CAJPDP010563500.1:0-10704 GCA_905336975.1 Bombina variegata variegata
GTCCCTCAAATTCCGATTGGCTGATACGATTCTATCAGCCAATCGGAATTAAGGTAGGAAAATTCTGATTGGCTCATAGGATTCTATCAGCCAATCGGAATTAAGGTGGGAAAAATCTGATTGGCTGATTGAATCTGTAAGATAGAAGAATTAAAAGTTAATTTTTAGTACATTACAGACAAGAAATCATACATTTAATTTCTGGAAATAACAAACACACATTATGTTAAAAATCTGAGTTTTTAGACATAACACATCTGTTAAGGCACACTCAAAAGCATCCATTTTTAAATACCATTGAACTACACCAATACTTGAGGTTTGATTGGAATTTTTCAGTGTTTAACTCAGTAGAAACAACTGAAAGCACTTGAGACATAGCAAAAAAAATCTTTATACATAAATATAACTGTCCTTTAAAAGTTAATCTTGCCCACATTGGATGCAGGCCCAAATTATTAGAACAATTAGCTTCAACTCTGACTTGTGTCTCTTTATAAATCCTTTTAAAATAAAACAGGGATTTTTATTCAGTTTTTTTCCCCTTACTTTGCAACACATAATAACTAGTGCTTTGCCATCAGCACCACATTATTTCCTCTCTTCAGTTTCAAGAGCTATACTTATTTGTATTTATATTGTGATGTTATAAACTTGAGTTTATTAATTTAGTAAATATGTGGGTTGGAACTCGGTTTGTATAAATATCAGCTTCATTAAATGGACAGAGTCTGCTCAAAAAATGTTATTGTTAAAAAATATAGATAATCCCTTTATTACCCATTCCACAGTTTTTCACAGCAAACAGGGTTATTTTAATATACTTTTAACCTCTGTGATTACCTTGTATCTAATGACAGCCCTCTAAACACATGGCTATTTATTTATCATCTATTGTCTTGCATTTTAGACCATTACTCATAAATAACTCCACGGGCGTGAGCACAATGTTATCTATATGGCCCACATGAACTAGCAGTCTCCTGTTGGGAAAAGCAAAAAAAGCATGTGATAAGAGGCTGTCTATAGAGGCTTAAAACAGGCAGAAATTTAGAGGCTTTAATGATATAAAGTATATTAATATAACAATGTTGGTTGTGCAAAGCTGTCTAAAGGCGCTATCTAACTTTTAAAACAATAACAATTTTGGTGTTGTCTGTCCCTTTAACAATCTGGAATAATCTTATGAAATTAAAACTTTGTAAATTTATATTTGCAAAATGTATCAGATAAATTTTGTGTCTGCATGTTTTTTTTCCCCTGTGGTGTGTTTCTAAGGTTTTTGATTCATATGTCTTGGAGGATATGGCCTGTTCAGTATATTCAAATAGAGTGGACTGTATTGTCATTTTGAGGGTTTTTTTGCCTTTGAGCTGTGCATATTAAAGCTCCCAGCAAATAATGAGAAAAATGAGTAAGAGCAGACTGACAGGACATTGGTGTATCTGACAGTTTGCCATGGACATACATGAAACACAAAAAAGGAAAATCATTCTAAAAACCTTCTCAGATATTCAACTGTCAGGAAGTGAGCAATGAGTCCTGTCTGACAGGTGGCGTGAGCATATGAAGAGAGATTTGTGGTTAAATTACCATTTATTATCCGTCCATGACTGGGCTTTATTTATGAGCAGATAGAATCTGGTTTATAGCGGGCTGGATTCAGAAATGGTAATGGGAAAATCAAACAAAAATGCAGGGTTCTGTGCTGTGCTATTGTGATGTTGCAATTGTTCTGAACAGATTGACATTTTAAAGACACCCAAGTAGATACACCTGGTGCTTTATCGGAAATGGTTTTATTAACTTAACAGAACAAGCAAGATCAAACTTAGATTGGAATATAATTTATTTAGCATTTTAAGTCAGTTAAAGTTGTAGTAATAGTAATAATATTAATAATAATTAAGTAGGGGTCCAAAAGAAAGCACACTTACACACTTCAGCTATATAAAAAACAATATACAATTTTATGATTATACTAAACCCTTGTCGTTAGAGCTTACAATCTAGAAAGATGAATAGGAGGCAGGAGAGACACATGATGTCAAATGATATGGTGAATATACTTCTGGATAAAATATGAGCTAATCAGATCTTTGTGCCAGCATGAATCCAGACTATTGGTGTATTGTTGTTATTTGGCTTTGTGGTTCTGTAGCATGTAGGAAATTTAGGAATAGCTTAAACACATTAGGCTAATTTGGTGTCCAGTTTTTCTTTCATTTATTTGTCTTGCAGTTGAAAAGCCAATAAACATGTTTTTGATTATTCCCCACTATGACTGTTCCCACAGTTTGACAATATTGCAGAAGCCGACTTCCTACTCTGTATTACAGGGTTCCCATAAAAATAAGAAAAATTGTCAGTTTGACTTCCTTTTGGGGTGGAGTCTGAGAGACACACGTGTGAGAGGCGCGCAAGCTGATGTTTCTGGGTCTCGGGCTCTGGAGATACAACGTGCCCCACACTGAGCGGCCCCTTGGCTCACAAACCACTTTGGTGAGCCAGTTTGGGGCATTTGAGCTACAGGAGCCATTGTAGCCCACAGTGGAAGTCGCTTTTGCTGCAGAGGCATAGTTGCACACACCACACCGGGTTGCCAGATCTTTGTGCTGGAAGGTAGCAGTCAGAAGGAAGCGGGAAGCCCTGAGAGAGAGGGAGCTGGCGTAAAAAACCTGCTTTGGTCTCACCAGAGGAGCATCAGGAGGACAAGTCGCAAGTAACCAAGTACCAATCGAGGTAGGAGTGCTGGGTTCCGGAGTGATTTGGATCCAGCCCACCAACCACTTGGTAAACTGAGGAGGAAAAGATCCAAGGGCCCCTGGATGCATCTGTATTACCTGCCCCCCACAAGACACATGTTTGGAGTAGACTATAATACCCCAGCCAAAGGCAAAAGTAGAGGAACAAATCACAAGCATCGATACCTGTAGTTCTTTGCTATCTTCCAACCTGTTCCCTAGCAAATCCTTAAAAGTGGCACCTTGCTTCAGTACAGCAGACTGTGATTTGTACTCTGTATATATGAATAAATATCCCAAAAAAGAGAGAAAAAGGTGCTAAACAGGAGAGTTATTACCTTGCTCTGAGTATACACGTTGCCGTTCTGACAAAAGACATACCTATAGCTACCATGACCAAAATTAAAATAGAATTTTGTGTGGGCCAGTCTATGATCCTGTATCTGTAAAAGAAGAAGGGAGCCTGTTTCTTTTTCTCTCCATTGAGTTTGAAATTCAGAGTTCATAGGGAAAAGGGAACTTTAAAAAGCAGCTCTAAAAGTCGGCTAGTGCTGAGCACATGGTTCTAGTGTTCTGTGTGGACACCTAAGTTTACCTAATATCTAGGGAATTGCAACCAGCCAATCCTATGTATATGTAAAGGTATTTACAGTAACACAATTGGATTCCTAGGATGACTTGTTTTCTCTCTAAGTTTTGGCAGTCCCTGGAGATATAAGAACTTTATGTTTGTTAAGTATTACTTAAAGAGGTTATTTCAAGAGATCTACTGGAATGGGACAGTGTTGCTTCTATTTATAGAAACATATATTGCATGCTTCTTATGTCTGTTCTGCATTTTTTCCCCCAGACTCTTCTCTGTTTGCTTTATATAAGATATATGGTGTGGGTCAAGATTTATGGTGTAAAGATATAATACCTGTGATTAGAGCCTTTGTATCATTACATGGTTATAGAACTTAGCCAGTAGGTTAGCAACATAAAACATTGGATTCTCTACATTTCTATAACGCAAGTAATAGCAAATGTGTGGTGTAAGGCTGCAAAGAATATAGCTTTATATGCTGTCAATATATAAACTAAGGTAAATGATAAAGGTGTATATTGACTTATAAATAAGTTAAAAATAAGCCTTTTAAAGGGACATAAAACCCAATTTTTTTCTTTCATGATTCAGATAGAACATACAATTTTAAACAACTTTCCAATTTACTTCTGTTTTCTAATTGTTTTCGTTTTCCTGTTTTCTTTTGTTGAAAAGCAGTAAAGAAAGCTTATGAGTGTGCACGTGTCTAGAGCTCTATATGGCAGCAGTTTTGCAAAAATGTTATACATTAGCAGGAGCACTAGATGGCAGCACTATTTCTTGTCATGTAATACTTCAGGCATGTGCACGCTACCTACCTAGGTATCCCTTCAACAAAGAATAACATGAGAGGAAAGCAAATTTGATAATAAAAGTAAATTGGAAACTTTTTTAAAAATTGTATTCTCTATCTGAATAATAAAATATTTTTGGGGGGTTTAATGTCACTTTAAGGTCTATACTGGTGTATATGGAGTTTATATCTGTTGTCCTCATTATCCCTAGACTAAAAGATCTGTATTATTTTGGCACAGCCCAAATTAATGTGCGGATCTTTTAATAAATTTCACACAAACCCACTGACTTCACATAAAAAAAAACAAAAAAAAAACTTTTTTTTGCACTCACTATTGTAATGGTTAGTTTCTGAACCTAAATAAGACATTTTTACTTTTGTCCATATTTCACTGGGGTTTGAGAACCTTTGATTTTGAAACTACTGCACTTTAGTAGCATTTTGCTTTAATATCATATAATCGCACTCACACCTACATGGAAAAATTTGTCACTCAAGTAAACACTTGTTCCCCCATAATGCCACCAAAATCAAAAGATAAAAAGGCCAAAATGATGGATAACAGCTTAGATATTATTCTCGAATCTCAAAGTACCCTGTCAGAACCTGTGCCTTTAATGGCACAGCTCTCTGAGTCCCCCCCCCCCCTCAATTTGAACTAATCAGGAAGGAATTAGGGGGTATTACAACTGAAATAGCATCAATTGCCAATGAACTTAGACAATTTGCATCTAGAATAGCCGAAGGAGAAAACAGAATTTCAAATGTTGAAGACCAGGTCAATATACAAGAAGACATTATAAGTAGACAGGAAAATAAAATACATATTCTCACTGCTAAGATGGAAGATATTGAGGACCGCGCTAGGCACAACAATATTAGATTAGTTGGCCTTCCAGAGAGCGTAGCCTAAAACGATTTAATTTACTTTACAACCCAGACACTTCCCCAAGCTTTAGGCTTCCCTAAAGAAAGACTTCCTATTATGGTAGACTGAGCCCATTGAGTTGGTTTAAAAAGATCTAACCAGGACGGCTCTACACGAGACCGGATGCTTATATTTAAAGTCCTAAACTTTCAGGATACATTAGAATATTTCAAGCTATATAGGAAAAATTTATCCTTAACTATTGACAACCATAAAATTCTCCATTTCCAAGATTTTTCTACTGAGACCCAAATTAAAAGAAAAGAAATGTCCCCCTTTTTTCTGCAATTAATAGATAAAGGTTATAAAGTGAGGATGGTGTATGCAGCTAAAACTTTAGTAGAGAGCAATGGCAAAACCAATATTTTGAATAATAGTAAAGAGGCTAGGGAATTTCTTACTAATATTACATTCTCGACATAATACTTTGGTACATCAGTGCTAAGCTTTTAACTATATTCTGGTTCATTTGAGCGAAGTCTGATTATGAGTCTAATGGAATATATTACTGTTAATTCTGTCTACCTGGTGACTCTGACGATTTAGCCATCTTTTTTTTTTAATTAGAGATTTTTTTTTACCCCTGTTCTCCTTTTTTTCTCTCTCTCTCTCTCTCTCTCCCTCTTTCTCGTTCCCCCTCTCCTCGTTTCTTCCCTATATTTCCATAACAGGAAGAGGATAAGGAATGATGGGACAAGTTAAAATTTTATCATGGAATGTCGGGGCAATAACCTCTCCAATTAAGCGTAAACAAATTATATCCCAATTAGGTAAACAAATCCCAGACGTTGTGTTTTTACAGGAAACCCTCTTGAAAGATAAAGAGCTTCCAAAATTAAAATCACGATGGGTAGGAGAAGGTATTGCCACTCCCTGTTTGAGACGTAAATGTGGGGTGGCTATCTTATTTCACAAGAAATTAGATTACAAAATCATTAACACAGAATATGATTTTAATAGTAGATTTATTATAGTCCATATTTCTATTGAAAATATTCTATGTAATATCTACGGCCCAAATAATTTTTCACTTGAGTTTTGGGATATGATTAAAATGAAACTATACCCTTACTGCAGTTCTAGATTAATATTGGGAGGTGATTTTAATATGACCCTATGCCCTAGAATGTTTTGTAAAAAAGGGCAAGATAATAAAGAAGCTAAATATTTAAAAAAAATTCTGTTCATCGCTTAAACTCAGTGATGTATGGAGGGTTCAATTTCCTGACGTTTCTGATTTTTCATGTGAATCTAAATCTCACTGTACTTTTTCCAGAATTGACTATATTTTAGTTTCAGAACAACTTTTACCATTAGAATCTATTCCTAAGATTAATGATATCATAATTTTAGACCATGCGATAATATCATTAACTCTGCTTCCATTAATACTTTAAGCAAATAACTAAAATATAAGCTTTACATTTCCACGTTATCTAATGAACAATAATAAATTTACCAATTGGTTAAAAATGCAATGGCAATATTATTGTTCAATTAATTATCAATACTATAATAAAATAGAAATTTTCTAGGAAGCTTTTAAGGCTGTTTTGAGAGGGCAAGTTAAAGCTTTTATGTGTAAATGTAAGCGGCAGCGGATAATAAAAGAAGCGCAACTATCTAATCAAGTCAAAAATGCTTTTAGACGCTAAAAGACTTCCCCTATGCAGATCAACTGGTCTCAATATTCCCAGGCTAGATTGAAAAGGGACATATTTATCAAACAACAATGTTTAGAGGAAGAGACTAAATTGAGTAATCGTTTTAAGGGACATTATGGTAGCTCTGCTAAATATTTGGCCCAAGTAGTCAAGAATAGAAAGAGCAGTAACTACATATCAGCTATTAAGGACAGCACAATGAGATTTACTGACAATAAAAACATTAGAGAGGTTTTTTATAATTATTTTTGTAATCTATACTCTAAGCAAAATATAGATGTTGGTAAGAAGGAATTCTTTTGGGCTAAGACAGTACTTCCACGCATCCCAGTTTCAGATTTAGAAAACCTCAATGCCCCAATTTCAATAGAAGAGGTTGAGCAGACAATCAAGAATGCTAAATTAAACAAAGCTGTAGGTCCAGATTCGCTTTCGATGGAACTATATAAAATTATCTTTGAAGATATTAGCAGTTTTCTTGTGGTACTTTTTAATACTTACTATCTAATGTCTTCCTCTATTTCCAGTTATTTTTCAGCCGTGAATATTTCTTTAATACCGAAGAAAGGGAAACACAGTGAGCAACCATCCTCCTATAGACCAATATCTGTCCTAAATGCGTACTACAAAATACTCCTTTATATTATTGCCAACAGACTTAAATGTTGTCTTCATAAAATAATCCATCCTGATCAAACAGGTTGTATGTATGGCAGAAATGTTACCTCTAATCTAAGAAAAGTGGAGATTTTGTTGGATTATGTCTGGAATCAAAATAACTCAACAAATAATTATAAAGTGATAACAGGTAAGGATATAGCTATCCTATCTGTAGACACAGAGAAGGCTTTTGATTCTATCTCTTGGAACCATTTGTTGTATTCTTTAAGCCAATTTGGTTTTAAAGGTCACTTCTTGGAATTCATTGCTAAAATCTACAAAGCTGCCCTACTCATCACTTTTAATTAACGGAAATATCTCATCTAAAATTGTTTTAGAGCGAGGGACTAGACAAGGTTGCCCATTGTCTCCCCTGTTGTTTAATATTTCCATAGAGCCACTAGCTGTTTGGCTACGCCAGGAACTGGGGGGAATAAGAGTCGGTTCAGCATCCTATAAAATCTCACTCTATGCAGATGACCTTCTAAGTTTTTTAGAATATTCTAATAATAGTATTCCAAAAATTCTTTATATGTTGTCAGTTTTTAGCTCTTTCTTGGGTTATAAGGTTAACATCAGAAAAAGTGAATTCATGTGGATCCGGAAACTTAGAGAGAGCCATTTAGATCACCCTTTTAAAAATACAGATTGTATTAAATATCCGGGTATCGCTCTTCATAAAAATCCTAGGATGTGGTACAACTTAAATTACCCACAAGTATTTCAAAAGGCAATTCTGGATCTTAAAAATTGGGCAGCATTTCCTCTTTCTCACTCTGCCCAAGTGAATTTATTTAAAATTATTATATTTCTGAGGATACTTTATATACTTCATAATCTACCTCTTTTTATTTGCTCTTCTTGATATTAAACTCTATAATCTTTCTACTTTAGTTAAGATAGCTCTGAATTGGCTTACGGAGTCAAATTAGATTTCCTCTGTGGAGATAGAAAATACGTTTATTTCTCCTTTTACCCTAAGAGCTAGTAATATAGTTAATGCATTTGAGCTTCCCAGATCCAACCTATTTGCTTATTTTCAATTACGTAATTTTGTTAACTCTCAAAATTGGAACGATGGTTCTCTTTGTCTCTGGTCTGAAATTAATGAATGTATAAAGAAATGTGTAGCAGGTAAATTCTCAATTTCTCTTCTATACAATATAATGTTAGCCAAACAGGGAAAAATGTTTCTTCATAGAATGTTCAACTACTGGTTTCAATATTTCCCTTGTTTGGAATTTTCTAACATTAAATATAGTTTTTCTGCATTAGAGAAACTGAATATCTCTGATAGCTGGAAAGAATCACATACTAAATTATTACAGAACGCTTACATTACCCCATTAAAACTCTCTAAACTTGCATTAAATATGGAGCATTATTGTCCAAAATGTCATTTGAAAAACGCTGACATTTTACATATGTTTTTTTACTGTCCTAAAATAAAGCAATTCTGGGGTAAAGTTAATCATTGGTATAATAAGCTCTATCATGAAAAATTCAAAATTCAGGCCTATCATGTAATTTTTCTTATACATTTTAATATGGAAACTATTGAACCAATTACAATTGGGAGACTGAACACCATAATTATGGTGATCAGACTGTTAATTTTGAAAAATTGGAAGAATCCGCATCCGATGAATTTGACATGTTTTCGTAATACACTCTTACAACACATAGTTTTCGAGGCATATAATATAGATCCTTTCCTTAAAGATAAGGTCCAAGACTTTTTTTAAAAAATGGAGTCCTATAATTAAGCTATCTCCGCTAACAATACAAAAACAGACCTTGCCCCCCTAGCTTTTACAAATGCCTTCTTTAATAATAATCTTTAAACTATATTATCATTTAATAATTATCTGGGGATCGACAATTACAACTATTCTTACACCCCTAGATAGAGGCTGGATTTATAGAGTGAAGAGACTGGGTAGGAGGGAGGGAGGGTGTCCCCGGAGGGTGTCCCCCCCCCCCCTTTTTTTTTTTTTTTTCCTTTTCTTCTCCGAAGAGATAATATTTAATGTCAATGTTTTCTAGGAAAAATGCAGTTTCTTATGTTAGATTATTTACCTTCTATTGATATAACATGCTAGAAAGCTGAATATGTTACCATTTTGCATGGGTTTTTTTTTTGGTTTTTTTTTGTGCAACTCTGCTTTTTCCTTGCTGTATAAATTGCTTCGGATTTACAACAAAATAAATATTTAAAAGAGAAAAATAGTATACAAAAATAACAAATAATCTTCAGTATAACAACAATAGTGAGCAAATAAAAAAAGAGCAAAAAAACCTCTGACAAGCTCACATTTCACTTTACACTTCCTCATAGGTGGTCTTTATTCAAGGTATTACCGCATTATTTTGTTTTCCTCCCACTGTTTCTGTGGAACACACAATTTTCTAGTTTTGTAATATTTCTGATTGGAAGTAGCTATGGGACCTTAGGTGACAACTTGCTGTAGTCTTCTGCTTTATTGTATCACACTTAGTGCTCCCTTTGAATGTGTTGGTGAATATGTTGGCACTAAGCATAATTATTTATCATTGTAAAGTGCTATAAAGCAATACTGAGCAGGGTGAGATGACAGTATCTCACCTCTCATGAGATTTTCATTTCAGTTACAAACATCTTGCAAGTAAGTGTTTATTAGTGCACAATCTAGTATACTGAGGAGGCTGTACTGTAACTTTAATATTTATAGATCTGGAAAGAAGATAATAGAGAAGATGAATAGAAACTTGCACTCGATTTAACAGGCTGCTATCAAATATGAAAGTGAATATTTAATACGATGTGGGAGGGAAGGTTAGGGACAGCTTCTGCATAAGCCATTTTGGTCTGGGGAGAGAACACAAACTTTCTACTTGCACTGTGCATTGGGTGATAACTGTGTCATGGCAAAACAGTCTAACAAAAACAATATGATAGCTGTGATTACAATTCAATAGTTTCACTACATTTCAAACCAATATCAATACTGATTCTAATAAACAAAATCAGATTATGGAACCGAATTATCAAGCTCCGAATGGAGCTTGATGCCCCTGTTTCCTTGCGAGCCTTCAGGCTCGCCAGAAACAACAGAAACAGAAACAACAGTTAAGAAGCAGCGGTCTAAAGACCGCTGCTCCATAACTTGTCCGCCTGCTCTGAGGCTGCGGACATCAATCTGCCCGATCCTATACGATCGGGATGATTGACACCCCCTGCTAGCGGCCGATTGGCTGCAAATCTACAGGGGACAGCATTGCACAAGCAGTTAACACATACGCTGTGTGCAGCGGACATAATACGCTACATCCTATCATGTCTGCTC
>CAJPDP010563501.1:0-12600 GCA_905336975.1 Bombina variegata variegata
ATGTGTGCCGTTTATTTATCCCTTGCTGTTCTAGGGTAATCTTATATACCCTGGTATTTTTTCTATCTTTATTATATATTTTATATTTACTATAAGGGTGGCACCATTTAGAGAAAATTAGCAATATTACCTACTCTCTCACACCCCCCTATATTTAATGAGTGCAAATAGCTTACTTCTAGCATTAACGCTGCACTCGTAATCTAGCCCACTCACAAATAACACTGCACAAATTATTATTTTTTCATTTATGTTATGCTAATTATTTTTACAAGTTCCAAACATGTCAACTCTTGTAGGTCTACATACAGGGCTCCATGTACTAAGCAGTGGATGTTGATTTGTAGCCCTAGCAGTGCAGGCTCACTCATACAGGACTACTTACTGCAAGTTGCAAAGCAAAGATCATAGTCTACTTTTTGGAAAATATTTTTTTTCACCTCTGAGGTTGTGGAGATAAAAATCACCCCAAATTTGCTTGTTTGGGATGAATGACTGGTTGCACAAGAGTAGTGGGTGATGCTAGAAATATAGGCAGTGAAGGCAGGCGAACAGTTTCAAAGTTGGGAATCTTGGCCCTCTGTCTATTAGTACACAGAGCCCATTGACTAAATATCCTGAGGATGAAAGGCCAGGAATACACCAAAAGCTAGCACATTCAGTTATATTTCTCCAGTAAGTTTAACAACAAGTAAACTCATTCTTCTCTCTTGCATGGAAACCCATTACCTTTTCTCTTTTAAGCTGCTGTCTCTTTTTATTCTGTCATTCACAACTCTCTTTTATCTTTGTTTTTAACTTTAATGTAACAATTAGCTCTTATAAGATTAACCAGAGATCAGATCTCTGGTTAATTTTATAAATGTACCCCAAATGCCCCCCAAATACAGTGTAGTGCATTTTATTAAAAAATTAAATTTTTAGCAATTTTATTGATTAAAATATAACTTCACTAGGCAGTATTTTGGGGGTAAAGTTGGCTGGAGTGGATTGTTAGAAAATAAATGGCACCTAAAGGGACACTGAACTCATTTTTTTTTTCTTTCGTGATTCAGTTGGAGCATGCAATTTTAATCAACTTTTTAATTTACTCCTATTATCAAATTTTCTTTGTTCTCTTGCTATCTTTATTTGAAAAAGAAGGCATCTAAGCTAAGGAGCCAGACAGTTTTTGGTTCAGTATCCTGGACAGCACTTGTTTATTGGTGGGTGAATTAATCCACCAATCAGCAAGAACAGCCCAGGTTGTTCACCAAAAATGCTTCTTGCTTTTCAAATAAAGATACCAAAAATGAAGACAATTTGATAATAGGAGTAAATTAGAAAGGTGATTAAAATTGCATGCTCTATCTGAATCACAAAAGAAAACATTTGGGTTCAGTGTCCCTTTAAAGAAAAAGGGTTCAGTAAGAATATATGCTAAATTGAAATATAGATCATTAATTTGAATTAAAACATAATTAAATATTAAGAAGTAAACCAATCTTTTAGCAAGCACATCTGTAATCAATTGTTATTAGCTACTCTTCTCTAGCTAGTTACTTGAGGGAATTACAATTATAATCAAATTATGGTAATTTGAAATTATCCTTGTGAAATGGAAATGTCTATTTAGGTTAAAAATCTGTTTTGAAAAGGTGTGAGATGCATATTAATTTGGTTTGCAAAGAGGATATTTCATAAATATTGGCCCATATTTCATACATCAAATAAATTTATACATGCAGGTATAAGTTTCAAAACAACATGATACATTATTTATGTAATATGTATTTTAATATTTTGCAATTAATCAGTTTACCTCTAGTTTAACATAATTTAGTGTATTAGGTAAAATTATTTAATAATGTATATTGTGCCTTTTATTCATTAAGATCACAGCCAAAAACTAAAACATGTCAAAATCAAAATAAATATTTCAGAAGCATATATGTAGCATTTTTTGCCTAAAAAATAAACTGTTTTTAATGTCAAATACATATGTTGTTACTGCTCTCAAAATATTTGGATTCTCTGTAGCTAGAACAAAACACTTTCTTTTTATGCACAATTATAATTTGTGATACATTTTATTTATATGAGAAGATAGGTCCACCTAGAGGATAAAAAAAGTAAAATATTTTATGTCATATTTTAGAAATAATATATTTCTACTGTACAAAAAAGAGCTAAAACTAGTTAGCATTTCAGATGTATTTCTCTTAAATTCAACAAGTACGGCGGTTGGTAAAAGTTTGTACGAATTTTTTAAGCTAAATTAGTATCAGTAGAAAAATTTTATTTCCTAAAGTTTTTTTTTTTGTTTGTTATTTTCAAAAAAACAGTCTATGTTTCTGTTCATTTAAGTAAAGCAAAAGACAAAGACATTGATTTGTACTCTATTTGTTTAAAAGTGCTATTGAGGCATGTATCAAAGATATTTCAGACTCTCCATACTTTGCTTTGAATGCCTAATATTGCAGACTGGTGTATGTGTAGCATTACCGCACTCTTTGAAAAAGAACAAACCGAAGTTGGATTATAAAATCCTGAGTATGGTTTACAGAGAAAGGTCAGGATAGATGATAAAAGGATATCTTGCTGAAATGCTTTCATGTTTTTCAAAAGCATGTATATTGCGTTTTAAGACATTTTTATTGTACATTCCCTTATGTTTGCTCAGTCATCTGCAAGAGTACTATCCGATCTGAAGATATGAATTTAACTTTGTTAAAAATGTTATTTGCAGTAGCAGTAACTTTAATAAAAATAGTCTTTCTTTTGTTATCATTTGAAGATAGAAGGGCATACAAAAATATATTTTTTAATGCACACCATATAATACATACATTAAACACTGTTTGCAATGTTCCATCCAATTTAGGACAATGAATGCGTAGGTAAGAGTATATAATTTTCTTTATAACAAAAAAAAATCACTTCATTACATGTGTTTTTAAAGAGATATAAAGCCCAACATAAAGCATTCAATTTTAAACAACTTTCCACTTCTATTTTCTAGTTTTCTTCGCTATTTTTTATTAAAAATACCTAGGAATGCTCAAAAGCACTACTGGAAATTGTTGCTGATTGGTGGCTGTAAATATATACCTCTTGTCATTGGCTTACCTGGTGTGTTCAGGTAGCTCCCAGTAGTGCTTTACCCACCTTTCAACAAAGGATACAAAAAGAACACTACATTTGATAATTGAAGTAAATTGGAAAGGTGTTAAAAAATGTCTGAGCTATCTCAGTCATGAAATAATTATTTTCTGTTAAAAGTTGATTTTTTTTTTCCCAAATACAAACAATAACCAAGGAAAATGGTAAATTTGTACAAACAGCTATTTATATTGATAGAAATTCTGTAAAGTTATTTGTGTTTAAACTCATTCTGTTCATCTTTGTTTTTAATGGAAGACATTTGTGATCTTTGCAAGTTCCAGTCATTTTTAACCACTGCTACTGAATTTGCCAGTCAACAACACGAGAAAACACTTTTGATGAACAAATTGTTGCAAGCCAGCAAAGATCCAATCAGTTCCAAAGCAAAACACAATATGCACTCAATAGGGTATTGCATAGGAAATCGGTATATCCTTCACAAAACTGAACTACCTGTTTTGTACAGTAGCAGATGAATCTGGAATAGGATATGCAAATGAGCTAAATATACCACATCTTTTTGCTTCAAGTGACAGTTTTCAACATGGATTTTTCATGCAAATGCAATGCCTCTCTGGGCAGCTTTTCTGCATAGCAGAGATTAAAGATGGGAGCAAACTGAATCACATGTGAACAGTTTCTTCTCCTCCTCCTCTTCCTCCTCCATTACTTAAAGAGCTAACTTGTATATCTCTGGAGAAACAATGCTTGTCCGTCTGACCTCTGGTCATTTAGCCTTGCAGAATACAGGATACAGGATGCTCATCTGCTGCCACAGCCACGCTCAGATCACTCTTTTTCCCCAATGGTCTTATTACAACTGTCCAGTATAACTGCAACTACCTGAGTCCAATGCTGCAACTCATTCTTCTTAAATTAGTTTCTAACATGAATGCAGTATGTGGCGTCCATGTGCAAAGTAATTACAGCTTAGTGAGCAAGAGGAAAGGTATTCAGACTTTTGTTGTTAATGAAATATGAACATATACAATGAAGGTGGACCCAAGCTGCTCAATGTACTTTCCTTCTTTTAATAACATAAAAGAAAAAAAAACTATCACTTATCATTTGTTTTTCTAAATGTAGCTTACAGTTATTTTAATTGAAAGAGAGTTAAAACAGTTTTTATTTATTTATTTGTATTTATTTATTTGATGAGACTATAACTGCTAGGGGTAACAATGATACTTATATAAACAAAACTAGTAAGCAACAGAAAAGTGAGATTAAAGTTTTAAGGAGGAACCAATTAGGGAAAATACTTTGCTGAAGAGTAGAGAGAGAGAGAGAGAGAGAGAGAGAGAGAAGAAACAAATAACTCACACAACCAGTATCAGTTTGTAGTAAATTGAGTGTGATGAGATGCCAAATGTATTAGTTATTTATTTATTGTATTTATCTATTTATATTTTCCTGATTTTAGTTCATTGTATTTTCCTTAAATGAGAAAAATTAATTACTGTTTGCTTTGATGGTTGTGGGTTGTTTTACTTTCACTAACATACACCTAGATTACGAGTTTTGGGTTGCGGTTTTAACGCTGAAAAAATGGCAATTTCACCCATAAACTACCTATTAACCCCCAAATGGAGGCCCTCCCGCATTGCAAACACTATTTAAAATTTATTAACCCCTAATCTGCCGCCTGCCCACATCCCTGCCATTATAATAAAGTTATTAACCCCTATTCCTCTGCTCCCTGACACCGCCGCCACTAACTAAACCTATTAACCCTTAAACCACCAGCCCCCCACTTCACCACTACTAAATAAACCTAATAACGCCTAAACCGCCAGCCCCCCCACATCCCACTAACAAATTAAACTATTAACCCCTAAACCTATTACCCCCTATCTTTAAATTAAAATTACAATATCCCTATCTTAAAATAAATAAAAACTTACCAATGAAATTAAAGTTTAAACTATAAATTAACCTAACATAACTATTATACTAAACTATTATAATAAAATTTAAATAACTATCAATTAAAAAACTAAATTACACATTAAAAAAACCTAACACTACTAAAAAAATTAAGTCTAAAATTACAAAAAATAAAAAAATACTAAATTACGAAAAATAACTAACACTAAATTACGAAAAATAAAATAAATCAGTCAATACAATTTCATTAGCTCTCATCCTATTGGCTGATTTGAACAGCCAATAGGATGTCAGTAGCTCTCATCCTATTGGCTGATTTGAATTCCAGGAATCAAATCAGCCAATAGGAATGCAAGGGACGCCATTTTGCCGCCTGGATGAGGATGGATGTCCGGACTTTAGAAACTGTGAGTGGATCTTAGGGGTTAGTGTTAGGATTTTTTAAATCTTTTTGGGTGGGGTTTTTTTTTTAGATTAAGGTTTGGGCTTTAGCTAAAAGAGCTGAATGCCCTTTTCAGGGCAATGAAAAAGAGCTGAATGCCCTTTTAAGGGCAATGCCCATACAAATGCCCTTTTCAGGGCAATGGGTAACGTAAGTTTTTGTTAGAGTTTTTTATTTTGGGGGGGTTGGTTGGGTGGTGAGTTTTACTGTTGGGGGGTCTTTGTATTGTTTTCAAGGTAAAAGAGCTGATTTCTTTAGGGCAATGCCCTACAAAATGCCCTTTTTATTGTAGGCTAGGGGGTGTTTTTGTTTTGGGGGGGCTTTTTTATTTTTATGGGGCTATTAGATTAGGTGTAATTGTTTTTATTTTTGATAATTTTGTTTGTTATTTTTCCTTATTAAGTGTTTGTTATTTTTCGTAATGTAGTATTTTTTATTTTTTGTAATTTTAGACTTATTTTTTTTAGTAGTGATAGGTTTTTTTAATGTGCAATTTAGTTTTTTTAATTGGTAGTTATTTTAATTTTAGCATAATAGTTTAGTATAATAGTTATGCTAGGTTAATTTATAGTTTAAACTTAGTTTTTTTTTTATTCCACGGTTAAGTTTTTATTTATTTTAAGATAGGAATATTGTAATTTTAATATAAAGTTGGGGGTTCTTAGGTTTAGGGGTTAATAGTTTAATTACGTTCTTTTGCGATGTGGGGGGCTGGAGGTTTAGGGATTAATACGTTTATTGGCGGTGATGTGGGAGGCCAGAGGTTTAGGGGTTAATAAATGTATTAGTGGCGGCAATGTTGGCAGCGGCAGATTAGAGGTTAATAACTTTATTTTGGTGTCAGCAATGTCTAGGGCGGCGGATTAGGGGTGTTTAGATTTAAACGTTACTTTTTTTTTTCCCGTATACATCAATGGGGTTGCGTTAAGGAGCTTTTCATTTTGCACTTCAGTTTTTTTTTAACACTCTCTCCCCATTGATGTCTATGGGGAAAACATGCAAAGCACGTCAAAACAGCCCTTGGCTTTTGTGCGGCATGGAGCTTAACACCACCATATTGTACATACAAGGAGGCTTTTCAGAAACGTGTAATGGCAGGGCTATGGAGGGTGAAATAACACAACTTTTGGCTCCATAATATATTCCATTACAGTTTTAATCAAACTTTCCTCAAATGTTCCAGATTATAACTAGAACCTTATTATTGATATACAAAGAAATCATGTGCATCATGTAGTGCTGGTATGAAATTCCCTGGCTTCTTTACTATTATTCAAAGTACTTGTTTTACCATTGGTTTCTACTAAAATTACACCATCTTCACTTTATAACCTTTATCTGTTAATTGTGGGAAAAAGGGGGACATCTCTTAACTTTTAATTTGGGTCTCGTTAGAAAAAACTTGAAAGAGTAAAATTTTATGGTTGTCAATAGTTAAGGGTAGGTTTTTCCTATATTGCTTAAAATATTATAACTTATCCTGAAACTTTAGGACTTTAAATATAAGCATCCTGTCTCGTACTGAGCCATCCTGATTAGATCTTTTTATACCTACTCTATGGGCTCTTTCCACAATAAGGAGTCTTTCTTTTGTGAAATCTTGGGGAAGAATTTGAGATGTGAAATGGATTAGATCGTCATAGGCTGAAGTCTCTGGAAGGCCAACTAATCTAATATTGTTGCGCATAATGAGATCCTCCATGTCCTCCACCTTAGCAGTCAAAATACACATTTTCTTCTCCTGTCTATTTAAAATGTCTTCTTGTATATCGACCAGATCGTCAACATTTGAAATTCTATTTTCTGCTTCAGCTATTCTAGATGCAAACTATCTAAGTTCATTGGCAATTTTTGCTATTTCAGTTGTGATACCCCCTAATTCCTTCCTGATTAGTTCAAATTGAGGGGGGAAAAACGTTGTATCATCAAAGGTACAGGATCTGAAGGAGTACTTTGAGGTTCAAGAATAATATCTGAACTATTAGCCATCATTTTGGACTTATCTTTTGATTTTGGTGTCATTATGGGAGAACGAGTGTTTACTTGGGTGATACATTTTTCCATATAGGTGTGCGTGTGAGTTTATAGTAGCAGAACAAAAGCTAATATAGTTTCAAAAATAAAGACATTCTAAGACAAGGGTTTTCAAAAACCGAGTGATATATAGAAAAAAAAATGCCTTATTTAAATTCAAAAGCAAAACCAGTATATTGGTTAGTGAATGTGTTTTTTTTTTTTTTTTTTAACGAGAGATATGTGATATCAGTGAGCTTGTGTAAATTTGTTTAAAAGGCCACACATTGGTTAATTCTGTACCAAAATAGACGGATTCGTTGCTATGGGCATGAAGAGAAGAAAACAGAAATCTTTGTTATATCCTACTGATAACCATCTATCTCACCTTAGTCAATATAGACTCTCTATAAATAAACATAGACCTTATAAAGCTTATTTTCGACTTATACACTAAGATATATATACCTTATCACTTAGCTCTGGTTATATTTTGGCAACATATAAGGCTATTTTCTTTACAGTCTTTCACCACATAATTAATGTTGCTTATGTTATTAAAATGCTAAGAATCCAATGTTTAAATTACAATGTAACTCGACTACTGTCTAAATTCTATAACCATGTACTAGAACTAGAACTACAATCACAGATTCTATACAATAGCTCTTCATGCTATGTATCTCATCACATGTCATATATCTTATATAGCAAAAAAGAGGCGCAAGGAAAAAGACCAAAATAAATATACACAGTATACAATATATGATCTATGTATAAGAGCAACACTGTCCCCTTCTATTAGATCCCTTGGGATAGTATTATCATGTGAAGCCTAGATATATAGAGTTCTTATGTTCTTAGGGACCACCAAACACTTATTGGGAAAAACAAGTCTTCCTGGGTATCAATTGCGCTGTTATGAGTACCCCTGAAGGGGACTTCTATCTCACACACTAGTATGCATATTATGTTAGTTTTCAAAATAAACAGCTTTAACTTAAACTTTTTAATGTTAAAATATTTAAACACAGTTTAAACACAGTTTACACAGTAGTAAAGAAAATGCATGCATTTTACTATGACTTTAAAGGGACATGTTCCACTTTGGACTTGTAATGTAATTTTTGAATTATACATAGCCCCCTTTTTTTTTCATTTAATTTAGAAAATTTTCCATTTTCCAATGTTAAATTGGGAGTTCACATTACAGATTTCACAAGCCTAATTCTGCTACATATTTCTCTCTAACTGGTTTCAGCGGAGGTAATGAAATACTGCAAAACTATGAACAATGCAAGTGTTGCTGACAAAATTTCATAGTCTAAAACCTGTCCACTTAATTAACAGAAAAAATGTTACAGGAAATATATTTTTTTACTATGTCTTCTTGAAACACACTCCAAATGTATAATTATCCCAAGAAAATCCAATATATAATGGGGAGTTTTAATTGCATACTTAAATCCCCATGTAATCCTCTTATCAAAATAAGATAATGGAGATGCTTAGAGGGATTGCCAACATTTAAACATAACTTTTATTAATACACGAATAACAAACTTAAAAAAAAAAAAACTATAATTAAAATATACCCAGACAAATAATCTCACTATTGGAAAACCCAATTCAATAGGAGCTTACACCATGATTAATCCCTTTAATATGCAAATCAAATGGCATAATGAATTATGAATAATACAGAGACCCTGACAATCCTTTTTTACCCATTGTAACAGATAGCTTAATTACAGAGGTTTTCATACACAATTATGGTATGTTTAAAGAATTTGCAAATGTAAGAGGTACTCAAAGTGCATGAAGCTATCTCGTAAGCTATGCTCATCACAATTACTAAAAAAAAAGTCAGTGTCTCTGTATAAACAAACTAAACATGTCGCAAAATCACACAATTACATAGTATCACACTAGATTATAATAACTACAGTCTGCAATATGCAAACATCTCATACATATTTTTCGGCTTTATCAAGTGCAGAACCACCCCCTCTAAAAACTCATCCTTAAATACCATATTCAACCATTTATGAGTATATGTTAAACACATGCAGACAAAGGGCTCCATTTAACAAGCAGCAATAGCTGCTTTGGAGTCCCAGCATTTCAGTCTCTAACATCTAACATCTAACATTACAATTTAAACATTATACCATTGTCATTCATATATCCCATCTCAAACTTTGCACTCATATTATGTCTAGATCTTTACACAAGCACAACAGATTTAAACCAATCATGATTCATGTGCTTTCCATGTGACCTACCATTATGAAATTGGCCACTGTGATTAGAATATACTGGTCAAAAAATTACTCAGTTCTACCCATTTCCATTCTTGATTTACTACATTGATAACTCATATTATTATTTGAAAACATCCCATTACTCATGATTTTTTAAAGAAAATATTTTTTAAAAGGTTTGCCTCTCAAATATTTTAACCCATATCCACTATATTACTGCTTAAATGGAGAGTTCACTGTAAAAATGTTTTTCCCTGAATGTATTCCCCATGATTTGTTTTATTATCTGAAGCGTATAAAATGTATAAAAAATTGCTAATTTATGCCTCTTTTTGCAAAAAAATTGTTTAACAACTCTTTGAAACTACAGCCCATCAAAATAGGCTTGGCTTGCTGACAGATCAGATCTCATTATCGTATCACTAAAATGTTCCCCTTTCTAATCTCTTTTTCTGTACAATACTAAGAAAGAACAAATAAAAATTAACATTTTAGAGCTTTATCTCTTCCACCTCCCAATTTGAGTGTAATTTCTTCTGATATCTGAGTTTACATATTTTGTCAATAGCCTATACCTAGGTATCAAAACTTTGAGTATAGTTAGGGATAATACAGGCTAAATTTTGTAATATAGAGCATTTACAAGTAAAAGCACTTACTATTCACGCCTCTGCCATTTGAAAATGTCCGTCTGCCCCCTCCCCATTTCGTCAGCAGCTACATCATCATCTTCTTGTGATCGCAGTAACGTTGTGATCGTACCCAGTCCTTGCTTTAGCGCATGTGCAATGCGCCAATTTTACTGAAAGGGGAACTTTGAAACAGGAACAAAAACACTGGCTGTTGAAAGACATACCATATAATTGCAATTAGAATCCAATCTGGGAACTGCTAACTGCTGCTGGAGGGTTGAACAGAACACTGGTACGAGCTAATATGAAACCGCTCAGATAATGAGCCAGTGTTTCTGTTCCTGTTTCAAATGTTCCCCCTTCAGTAAAATTGGCGCATTGCGCATGCGCTAAAGCAGGGAATGAGTATGATCGCAAAGTTACTGCGATCACAAGAAGATGATGATGTAGCTGCTGACAAGGGGGCAGACGGACATTTTCAAATGGCAGAGGCGCGAACAGTAAGTGCTTTTACTTGTAAACGCTATATATTACAAAATTGGGCTACNNTCTTGAAACTTTATATATATCACTTAATAATTAATCCTTTTTTGGGTTGACTGTCCCTTTAAAGTGAGAGTCTACTTGAAAATATTAAAAAAGATAGATAATCCCTTTATTGCCCATTCTCCAGTTTTGCATAACCAACACTGTCATATTAATATACTTTTTACCTCTGTGATTACCTTGTATCTAATCATCTGCAGACTGTCTTCTTATCTCATTGTGCTATTTACTTGCATTTTAGCCAATCAGTGCTGAATCCACAGGAGTAAGCACAATGTTATCTACATGGCACACATAAACTAGCACTGTCTAACTGTGAAACAATTTGAAAAACTGTAAAATTCACTGAAATAAGAGGTGGCCTTCAAGGGCTTATAAAATAGCCTATGAGCCTTCCTTGGTTTAGCTTTCAACAAAGAATCCAAGAGAACAGAGCAAATTTGATTATAAACGTAAATTTGAAAGTTTAATTTTGACTTTAATGTCCCTTTAAGCCAATCCTTACTGTCTCTAAGACATAACATTTTAACTTCAGTTTTGTATTTTATTTACTTACAAATGCCTCACCATTGAAGTCAACTTTTTCCTTTAGCTTGAGCCACAGCACTGCTCCTGATGTTACACAAATCTTCTCTTTACCATACTCTTACTTTCCCTTGTCAACATTCCAACATACTTCATATTGCAAGAACATTGTAGATAATACATCTTTCTTGAGTCTACTACTTGAAAAAAAAAAAATTGTTCTACAAAAACAATTGGATATATGATACCACAGTCACATTCATTGTATGGAAACAGGATCAACATGAATAGGTTCCCTTTAGTCACCTCCCTTGGGCTGTGGTCTTTTTATAACAAAATGTCTATTAATCAGTTTGTCTTTAATCATGGGTAACCAGTGCCAACTTATTTTTTATCCTGTCTCTCGGAATCCAGGATAATTTAGGATCACCTTTTACAATAACATTTGAACATGCTTATAGGATTTGTATTATTTCTACACCTAGGATTTCTATCATCCTATGTAAAATTATTTTCAAAATCAAGAATATCCCGGCTTATTTACTTATTCTTTCTCTTACTGATCTCTTCTATATTTTTATGTTGTTTCCTTTGCATCTTCTTATATCCGGTTTTAAAAGCATTTAAACCTTCAAATTTTATATGTTTTGCTCCATTCACTTGACTCTTGATCTATCTAAACTATTGTGCCTTCAGCTGCAGGCTTACATGAGCAGCATATGAGTAAGAAGCATTGATCATCAGACAATGCTTCTTTACCTACTATGCAAACTCTTAAGTCGTGTTTCTCATTTGCCTGGACTGACTGGTGTGATTGATAGCAAATTGTGCTCAAGCAGGGGGTCGGCACTGCACAAGCAGCATCTTGTGCAATGATAAATGTGGTTGGCATGTTGACAGGGGCAGAGATGTCCACCCTTGTCCACCCGGCCTTTATTAACTCTAGCCTATTGTCTAATTGTTATAATCTGATATTTCTAAAAATGTTTATAACAATTTATAAGGGCATTTTTTACCTATCTTTCTTTATAACTAGGCTTACCAGAAGTCCCACTTTTACTGGGATTGTCCCGGTTTGGAGGCGCTGTCCCAGTGTCCCACCCAGTTGTTCATTCTGTCCCAGTAGGGTTGCCACCTCCAGGTTTCA
>CAJPDP010563542.1:0-10979 GCA_905336975.1 Bombina variegata variegata
TCCCAGTAGATCAGTAGTTTTTGAAATACTCAGACCAGCCTGTCTGGCACCAACAACCATGCCACGTTCAAAGTCACTTAAATCCCCTTTCTTCCCCATTCTGATGCTCAGTTTGAACTTCAGCAAGTTGTCTTCACCACGTCTAGATGCCTAAATGCATTGAGTTGCTGCCATGTGATTGACTGATTTGCCATTTGTGTTACCAAGCAATTGAATAGGTATACCTAATAAAGTGGCCAGTGAGTGTGTGTATATATATATATATATTATATAAATAGAACATTGGAATGTGAAATATTTATATTTTTATTTCGGGTTAGCTCACATGAGAATATGTGTTCGGGTTTGCATGCGGGTTGGGTGTTTTTTCTGCTTTTTTTGCTCCGTTGGCTTCTATGGGGGATTAGGTTATCACAAGCGCAATATTCTAAGTTCAGTATTTTGCACTCACATGGTTAGTGCACAAACAAAAACAGTTTACTTTCATGCAAAAAGCTTACTTAAAGCACAGTTAACGCTCGAACACGAGCGTTTGATAAAACTCCACTTGTAATTTGGCCGTATATAAGCTGAAGACTATAAAATGTATGGGAAATTGTTTGTTTAGATATATTTTTGAATATAAACTAGGTGGTTTTGCTCTTTGAAACCACAACCCACTAAAATGAGTTGAGCTTGCAGGGAGATACATTCTTCTTAGAACAATTGTCAATTATCATTTAAGTACTTATCCCTATATACCCCACTGGGAGTGTAATTTCTTCTCCTTGTTATATTAACAATGCTTTTTCATAGTGAATACTTAAGTATTTAACTTTTCAGTATAGGTAGGGATACCACATGCAAAAACAGCTATTTCAAATGACAAAATAAAGCTAAATAAGCTATTTTAATCAATTTAATACAATCCAGCAAGTAAAACAGATCATTGTGAACACATAAAATGGGAGAAAATGTTACAGTACAATGTCCTTTTAAAAAGGGTATCTGCTTACAGAGATGGCAGTGCCTTGTATTGGGGTGGCAATGATATATGTCACCTATGGGCAGATGCAGTTTTTCTAATATTAGTATATTGCAAAAATGCTTCTATTCTATCATCTTCTACTCTAATATTGATGGTATTGATTGCGGTTTTATTTGTTAGTGTGGAGTAACTTTATTTGTCACGTTAAGGGCTGGACTGGGAAATTAAACTGTACATTTTTTAAGACCGACCCAGTCCCCTCCCCCCAGTCCCCCAAACCTTGTCTGCCAAGTCCTTTGCTCTAAGGGGCCACTGATCTGCCCCCCCCCAAGCCCCTACACCTGCGGCAGGAGCAGAGCGGCCTTAAATAGATGCACTATGCATGTGCAAAAGGCTCGCCCAGTGAGGCTCTCACTTTACCTTTGCCCAATGGATGTGGCCCTCCTGGTATCCCGGTTGGCCAATCCGGCACTAGTCACGATTCCTTTTTGTATTGTTATTTATAGTAATTTAGTTTCTATTTATGTTGAAACAAATTTCTATATAGTTGATCATTGTCAAACTCAAGGCTGTATGAATGTCAGTCAGCAGCCCAATGAAAAATGAACATATTTAATACAATGGCAGATTTTCCCTTTTTTAACTTTTGATAATACAATGTCAGCACAACACTAAACTATAAACATCAAATGCAATGTATATAAAAATGCAAACATAGTGTAATTTGAATTGCTAGTTAAAAAAAGTATTGCTTCATATTTTTAGTCATTCTTTGTTTAGTGTATATTTTATTACATTTAGCAGTAAATAAAAGGAGAGTTAAATCCCTCAAGTTTCCATCATGCATTTAAAAAGCATATTTAAACATAGCAAACCATCTTTTTTGCAGTAGCTATATGCTTTCTCCAGTTTAAATATCTCTAATTCATTTTGCAGTACAGGCGGTTTACAGATCCTTCATCCTCTCTGTTTCATAAAGTAGATTTATTTGGTCTAGCCAATCAGGAAGCAGGAAAGTGGTACTCTGTGCATTGGTTTCCGTTGAGTGGACGAAAAAACCCTCATTGTGAAACTGCAGAAGGGTGGTGCAATGCTATACTTGTTTATGCTGCAACATTATTTAGTGTCCTTAATTTAAAGCATGCACTACTGAGCTACTGAAAATGGGAATCTATAGACTTTTAAAGCCTTTGTGCATGGCAAAATTAATTACTGTATCAATACATTTGTATACAAATATAAACAATGTACAAAAAACTTTACACAAAAAACCCCCAAAGAGAATATTTATAAGGAACAATAAAAAAACTGTATTAAATGGACACTAAACACAGATTTTTTTCTTTTATGATTCAGGTAGAGAATACAATTTTAAACAACTTTCCAATTTACTCAAATGAGATTATAGAAGTAAATTAGAAAGTTGTTTAAAATTGCATACTCTTTCTAAATCATGAAAGAAAAAAATTGGGTTTCATGTCCCTTTAAATAACACAAGAAGCATCCATTTTCTTTTCATTAAAATTAATAAAACTGGGCGTCCCTAGTTCATATAAACAGTCAGAGAAAGGTTGTGCAAAACTATATATGGTTAAAGGTTACAGCATTTCTGTCAATGATATATTCGTTTTAATTTATGGCAAACATAAACCAACCAGCTGCCAAGGGTTAATACTCGCCAGTAGTATAGCAAATATTAATTGCACTAGGGATTAACCATCCAATAATATAAACAGCCAGTATAAAATATACCAGTCACATACGATTTCTCCTTCAATATCCAAAATAGCTGCAGGTTAAGTAATCATCCACTTTTAAAATTATAATAGCTTCTAAATATGCTGTGATATGATCCATTCCCAAAACATTTGTGTACACAGAGGGCTGGATTAGACAACGTTAGCTACCTGTAGTAACAGTTTTTTACCAGGATTTAACTAGAGGTTGCAAATTATCAGCTAATCACACATCACTTGCTACAAATAGTAACTAGAGCTCTTGTAGAGTAGCAAAACTGACTGTACTTTTAATGAGATTTCCAAATGTATTGTAGCTTACAAATCACACAACACTTGCTACAAATTTATAAGCTGTTGCTACATCTCTTCTTAATTTAAAACTTTCCTTTGGTCTATATGTCAAGACACCATTAAAAGGACACTGAAACCAATTTTTTTTTCTTTCATGATTCAGATAGGGCATGCAATTTTAAGCAACTTTCGAATTTACTCCAATTATCAAATTTTCTTCGTACTATTTGTATCTTTATTTGAAAAGCAGGAATGTAAGTTTAGCAGTCAGCCCACTTTTGGTTCAGCTCCTGGGTAGCGCTGGCTGATTTGTGGCTAAATATAGTCACCAATTAGCAAGCGCTAGCCAGGGTGCTAAACCAAAAATGGTCCGGCTGCAAAGCGTATATTCCTGCTTTTTCAAATAAAGATACCAAGAGAACAAAGAAAAATGATAATAGGAGAAAATTAGAAAGTTACTTAAAATTGCATGCTCTATCTGAATCATGAAAGAAAAAAAGTTGAGTTTAGTATCCCTTTAAATTACCAATCATCAAAAATGTAGAACTTTATTTGCCTAATCAAATACACAGAGAATGCTGAGCATAAAGTTAATCAAACTCTGTGACACTGTTTTTGTTGATGATGTCTGGCGATTGGTTGTTGACGATGATTATCTGGCAATAACATCCGCCCACATCTTCTACTGTATTTGAATCCTGCTTCCTCCAATCATTGTGTGCCCCCTTTGGCTTTGTCGGATTTGTCATTGATATGCTAAATACAGTAGGAGATGCAGGCGGAGGATCGGAGGTCTGTTTACCATAACGCAATGGTAAATATTTTTAAAAAGAAGTGTCTTTGTAAAATTTAAGGAATTAAAGTGCCCCTGTTTTTAAGATTATTTTTAGATACTAGACAGTAATCCATTAAACTTTGCAATCACTTTAAGCTAGAAAAAAAGAATTGGGAAAAAGCACCAACAAAGATTGATAATGTAGACGTTTTATAGTGGTGTAACAATTCTTAGTCAGTGTTACCCTTTCAAAGATGCCTACATAACTTTTTACTGGCATAAATTGAGTAGAAGTTTAACCCCTTAACTGTGTATGACAATACATAGGGGGAGATTTACCAAGCAGCGGATGTTGCTATCTCCCCACGTGGTTTCCGCTGCTTAACTCGTCTGCCACCATTTAGGTGGTGGACTGTAATCATCCCGATCATATATGTGCAGGGGTTGGCATTGCACAAGCATTTCTTGTAAAATGTTTGTGCAATGTTAAATGTCAACAACGTATGCTGTCAGCATTTAGCAATGCAGGGCGGACATCATTCACTATAGCGAATTATGTCCACCCGGGGTTTGATAAATAGACCCCATGGTCGTCATTCACACAAGGAGTTAAGCAACAAAGAGTTCCAAACAATTTCAGTGCATAAACATATGCGCTCACAAAACCAGCAGCACTCGATTGTGCTGATTCACACAGTCTGGGAACTTTTAGTGTCCAAGCTCACTGACTCCAGGTTGGGGTAATCACCCACAGCAGCTGCTGATTCAGGATACACAGGTTCCAGATTGGGGTAATCACCCACAGCAGCTGCTGGTTCAGGATACATAGGCTCCTCCAGGTAGGGATAATCACCCACAGCAGCTACCAGTTCAGGATACTCAGGATACACAGGAATCAGTTATGCCTCCAATTAAAAACTTTTATTAAAAATTAAAAACACATTAAGGGAACAACAAAGTTACCCTCTGTGATATAACAAAACTGCAACACGTTTCTCAGCTATAAGCGCTGTTTCATCAGGCATGGTTTGTCTAATGGTTAATATAATATTGGAATTATTATCTTTACATTCTGTTTTTTCTCCAATCTGGGACAAGAATAATATATTTATTTTCTTTATGTGTAAAAGGTGTTTAAACATTGTGTTATATCGGATGTGATAACAGAGGGTTAATGGAGTTGTGATTGGTTTGTTATATATTCTACAGGTGTGCAAATCACTGTATGTTAATTACTGGCTTGTGATTGGCTACAGAGGTTTTTAAAAGATTGTTAAGCATTAGACAAAACATGCCTGATGAAACAGTGCTTATTGCTGAGAAACGTGTTGCAGTTTTGTTATATCACATAGGGTAACTTTATTGTTCCCTTAATGTGTTTTTAATTTTCAATAAAAGTTTCTAATTGGAGGCACGACTGATTCCTGTGTGTCATGTGTATCCTGAACTGGTAGCAGCTGTGGGTGGTTATTGTAATTACCCCAACCTGGAGTTAGTGAGCTTGGACACTGAAAGTTCCCAAACTGTGTGAATCAGCACAATTGAGTGCTGCCGGCTTTGTGAGTACATATGTTTATGCACTGAAATTGTTTGGAGCTGCATTATACAATATTGCACTAGGAGGCACATTCTGTTTGTTTCTGTTTTTCAGAGTGGAAGAAGAGTCTTTTAACCGAAGAAGAGTGACCTTGGTGGAACATATGAACTGTTCATAAGAATTGTGACTCTTCCCTTTATGAATTAAAATATTATTATAGATTGTATTGTTAGTCAGTGACCCCTAACACCTAGGGTGTTTCTTTTCTAGACAAGGAGTTAAAAGCAGGTAAGGTGTCATCATCCAGGGGCTTTTGGAGCTCATCCTGGCCCTCCCTGCACATAACCTCAAATCCCTGCATGGTGACATCACCAGGTTCTGAAAAACAGGAAATAAAAGGCAGCTCCATAGGACTAAAGGGAACTGGATAAGGGTAAGGATTTAAACCCCTTGTCCTCAGCTATCTAGAAACCCACAAGACCCACTATTTGAAAATAAAGTACCGGGGGGTTAAATGTCAAAGTACACATACATACTTATAACAGGTCATCAAAAAGGCCTAGAGACCCCCATGGTCCCCATTTTAACACCCAGAAGCCTCTCTTTTTAAAAAAAAAACCCTATACAGGTTTTTTATAGGCAGGTAGGTGATCACTGTGGTAATATTGTTCACCTGTGTGTTTAAATGTTTGTTTATTTGAGAAGAGGCTCATGGGAGCCCCCTACGTGCACATCAAAGTTATATACATATATCTAAAGAGCCTTTTTTATACGTGCATAACACCTTCTTTTTACAACAGAGTTTGGGGTGGGTGGAAAAGACAGACTCATTTTTACAACCTTGTTTATTAAAATTTTAATAAAATATACATTTTGTTTACACACTTTGTTGTAGAGTTCACATGTCACAATATATATGTCACAATATATATATTAAAAAAAACTCTTAAACAGCTCAGCACAATCAGTAGAGTAGAATATGCACTTCTATAGAAAGTGACTTATAGAGATAGATTCTCAAGATTATTATGCAAAGGAAAAAGGGTGACACAGATTATGGAGGGCTTGGAATACGAAATTAATTAGTAATGGCAAAAATGTTGCAATATTTGAAAAATGAAACAAATTTTAACACATTTTGTTCATTTTAAATTTTTGCACAACATTCTAACATTTGTTTAATATAATAGTATTTCTAATGCTATCTTTTAATGTAATATTCAATTAAATTTTTTTCTAATCCAATTATGCAATATTCAAATTAGAAAAATTAAAACCAATATATTTGTAATAGTATTTCTAATGTTCCCTATAAATGTAACATTCAAATTAATCAATATTCGAAATAGAACATTTGAATCAATATATTTGTATCTTTGATGTATCAATTTACTTAATTCCCTACCACATGAACTATTGAACTTCTGAATATTATTTGTTAAATAGAATGTTACATTCAAAATTTTGAATGTGGATAATAATTATGAACATTTGAAAACGAAAGTAACATTCGAAAACCAAAAATAAAATTAGATTACTGAATATAAATGGATTTTTGTTCTAATCAACATTCAATTGTCCAAAAGTTATGACAAAGAATATGGGACTGCTGTTCTTTTCCAGTTATCAGAACAAACTGTGCAGTATTTTTATATGTACACTTTATGAGGCACTGGTTCCTACTGAGCATGCGCAAGAGTTCACAATGCATACATATGACTCTGTAATTTGCTGATGGCTGTCACATAATTCAAGGGGCAGAGAAAAGAAAGATTTTTTACATTTGTCACAAAAATCTTTTGTATTTAATGGCCCTTTAAAACTCAATTTCCACCCCGGTGCTGAGCTGTTTTGCAGTTTTAAGATGCTGTTCACATTTACTCTATAAGAAAAAGAAGGATCTATTGTCATATAATAAGAGCCTTTCAGTATAGTTATGTAACTTTCTTCTGCACAGAGGGCTCCCTGTATTCAAATAATGAGAGGGTAGGACCCTATACTATGGAAACTTTGTTTTGGGGGAGGGATGGGGCTGGACCCTACATTATGGAACATCGGTTGAAGAGACGGAGAGGGAGGAAAGGGGTCTATGCTACAAAAATAAATATAGGGGGAGGGAGAAACTTAGCAATCTTCTAATTACCAAAAAGCAATAGCAAAGCCATGCATGTAGTATGAACAAAAAGGATCCCAGAGAAGCTTTTACAACCATTTGTGTTATAACTGCACAAGCGGTATGTAAATAATCAGTGAGAAACTCAAAGTTTGTGAAAAAGTTGACAATTTATTTATATGATCGCATTTGGTGGCAAAATGGTGGCATGAAATATACCAAAATGGGCCTAGATAATTACCTTGGGCTGTCTTCTTAAAAAAAATATAAAGTTTTGACAGGTAAATAAAAAACAAACAAAAATAAGACTCTCTTTTCTCTGAAATTCCGGTAGCAAAGGGGTCAAAGCTTTGGACAACCATTTTTTTTTTAGCTAAATATGTTGTCCCCGGGATTTAATCAAGAATAAAAAAATATATAGTTAGGCTTCAGTTAAGTTGGAAAAGCAGGCACTAGTAAGTATCCCGAAATCCACCTTATATTTGAAGGGGAAGTAAATAAATTTTTATGTGTATATGAATAGCATATTTTAGCAATTAGGTAATGCATTAACAATGACATAAAAAAATCATAATTTTGTTAGCAAAGTTTACATTGTTTTGCAATCCATGGACAAACCATTTAAAAGCATCTTGAGCATTGTTTATTATCTCATTTGCTGTGGCCTGCTTAGAACAGATATAAATGAGGCCCTAAACTGATCTAGGAAATGCATAAGAAAATTTGGTAGTGTCAGGTTTCTGGATTATACTAGAAGTATGCCACACAAACGTAAACGCACACACACACAAATAAAATACAGAATAACATGGATACACTCACTTTCACACAAACACACACATTCATAATCTCATACATATGCTCATACACACAAGTATACATGCTCACACACATGCACACTCATATATAGACATGCTCTCACACAAACACATATGCTCAAACACAAAACAGAAGTTATATAGCTTGCTTAGGTGTTTTGACCACTATACATAGGTTATTGTACTTGACTGCCTTGAACTTGCCTTGTACAAGGGGCATTTTCTTGTTCAACTAAGGGTGTTGTTTTATTGCGGATAAATGACTGCAGACATAACTATGGCATTGCATGAAATATAGTGACAACATGACACCATGACCTGATTGTTTGTTTTATTGTTGAGGAAAAATAAATGACACAGAATAAAGTGTGATGTATTACTGCTCCTATATGTCCACCAGCCTTCTCACAATCAATATGTCACATGCAGCTGTCACCAATGCCCCATATGACACCAGCATTGCCCTCACTTTTAGTAATTATCTCTGCCTGGTAGTTATCACATCCTTGTTGCACCCTCTCATCCCCTGCTCACATTAGAGTTTTTATAGGGTTGGTGAATCTGTGCTGTCACTCTGTTTTAGACAGCCAATCAGAGGCATTGCAGATTTTATGAGTCACTTCACCTGACAGCTATGACAGGGCACCCGGCTCTAAGCATTTTTCTTAAAGCTGCTGTGTGCGCTTGCTGCATGCTGTGTAGCATATACTTTTTTACAGAATAAGTTAAATGTAAAATTACGGGGCGCTTACACAGTCCATAATGTTGAGCCCTCTTTCAATCTTACTCCATTTATGCCTGGTCCCTCTCTCCCCTGTACTGCCCTGCTAGGTCAAGCTGTCAGCTTTGTATACTTTATATAAACATGCTATTATAATAGTATTTATTTTATTAATTTCAATTGTTTTGTTTTTTAAGGTGGGGCAAAGTTCATGCTATCCTTATTGACCAGCCTCCACTGGCTATGACATTGTATTTTGTGTCATTTAGTTATACATATATTAATGTTTTCTGTATATTTACTTTATTAACACAACATAAATTAAAAGATATGTGATCTATTAATCAAGCTGCAGAGACAGCTTTAGAACCCTTGTGGTACAGGCAGCAAACTGTTAATTAATAGGGACATGAAACACGCATTTTTGCTTTCATGATTCATATAGAGCTTATCATTTTTAATTTTCCAATTTTCTTCCAGTATAAATTAATTTGGTATTCTTTGTTGGTACTACTGGGATCTAGATAAACAGATCAGGAACCAATGAAAAGAGGCATAAGTAGTGCATTGCTGCTTCTGAGCCTATCTAGGTATGCTTTTCTACAAAGGATACTAACAGAATGAAGCAAATTAAATAATGGAAATTAATTGTAAAGTTATTTAAAATTTTTATCTCTATCTGAATCATGAAAGAAAGATAATGGGTTTCATGTCCCTTTAAAGGGACATTAAACTCCTTGTTACAACTTCATTAACATGGTCACTACTCACCATGCTATTGTATATCCTCATGTGACTGCTGCTCTCTTTATAGCTATTCTCTTATTTTAACCAATTACAGAAGCTTGTTGGTAAAGGCTGCATCTTTAAACTGGGCACCGCCATCTTGTAGCACGCATACTGCACGCGTACTGCTGCATCCAGTCATAGAAGCAGTGAACTGTCAATGATTAGTGATGCTACTGCCTCTTGTCAGCTGTACCTTGCAATTTGGATGAGCAAACACATCAGAAAACAGAGACTTCACATATTTGCAGGTTTTTTACACAGTTGAAAAATTACACAACAAATATAAAAAGTGTCGGAAATTATATAGAGCAATGTACCCACTGCATGCTCTGTATGGTGCACTATAAACTGAAGAGAACAATAAAGCTTGTCAAGAAGACAACAATATCACTAATCTGTGTATGTCCACCACTTCTGTCACAGTGTGTGAGTTTATATAAATTCCAAGATGGCAGCACCCAGTGTGAAGATGCGGAGCTTACATAACCAGCACTTGTAAAGGGTTAAAATAAGAGAACAGCTTTAAAGAGAGCTGCCGGCACGATAGTATAATCAATATCATAGTAAATAGTAGTGACTGTGTCACTGTAGTGATATCTATCAGTTAAATGTCCCTATAGAAAGCAGAGAATATAAAACCACAACTTCCTAATCTTTCCATTACTTTAGAGGTGGTGGAGGTATATCCCCCTAAAGTAATTTGTTATGGGTCACTGACAGGTTGGGAGACAGCATGAGGTAGCAATTCCTAAGAATTTGTGCAATAATAAATACAGACAGCAGATGAATAGCAAACTAGCTGCAAACCAAATGTGTTTAGTATTTTATTGAAAGGGTCTCATTAGTCCCAAAAATGATTGTTCTTATCTAACAGGAACTATATTTTATTTCAAATCATTTAATCCACTGTAAGCCTATTTGGGTTGTCTAATCAGATGTCTGAGAGAGCCAGGGTTCATGATGCAGTAGAATGAAAACTGTCAGTGTTTTTATGCCAATGACAGTCACCATGAACCTTATAGTCATATTCAGTTAGATTACGAGTTGTGCATTCGCCTTTTAATGCTGACAAAATGGTCATGCAAGCATTAAAACAGCAACGCAGCCATTACGAATCTTGTCGGTATAGCTGTACCGCAAGCCTTTTAGCCTGTAACGCAACGTCAGTCCCGCACTCAAAAAATTACGTTTTTGCATGGGATTTATTTCGATAGAGCTGCCATTACAAG
>CAJPDP010563577.1:0-10445 GCA_905336975.1 Bombina variegata variegata
GTTGTGCTGAAACCTACGCCGCATATTAAATCTCGCCCATAACTTGCTAAAAGAGGATCAAAAGTAACATGTGCACTGAAATCTACATGTTGCAGCATGTAATCACAGACATAGCGCCATTAAACAAAATGTAGCTCACTCCCGCTACCAGACCAGAGCGAGAGTGAGCTACATTAAGTTTAATGGCGCGATCGGGACGGCTGTGATTAGACCGCGTGCTGCAATGCTCTTAGGAAAATGAACAGACACACTCAGTAGAGCCAGGAGCGGCGTTCTGTAAAATTAATTTTCAAAGTCAAATATCTCTTTAGTGCTTTGCTTTAGAAATCTGGTGCTAAGCTAATGTTACATAATTCTGCACTATGTGCAGAATTATATAACATTATTTTGAAGGTTTACTGACCCTTTAAGGTAAAATATCTTACTTTTTTACATAGAGATGTTCAGGTGATATTTTTGGTCAGCTATTTACAGCTATGCTGCATCACTTTCAAGTGCTTCAACATTTGGGTACCATGTCCCTTTAAGCGCTCAGCTGGCTTCCTGACATTTCATTTTTGCAGCAAAAGGCCTCTAACAAGCATGGACAAGAAACTGACTGGAGCTAGTGCGCATGTCTCCTATCAACCATTTGAAAGTGAAAGAACCTCATTTGCCTTTTTGTAAAGAGCAACAACTCCCTTGTGGGGCTGTAACAGGAAGTAATGGACCCTGCACAAATGAAATTAAAAAATAAAGAAAATGTAGAATCTTTAAAAATGATAAATAATACATACCGCAATGATTTCTATTAAGCATAACTCACTGCTTCTTAGTGGGGGTTTTTTATAACAATCAATCAAAGCCGGACTGTTTTATATTCATTTAATTAATATTTTAGGACTCTGAGTACTTGACAAAATATAACATATTAGAGTACCTAGAGAGAACTAAAATACTAATTATTTTGTTAGGCAACAAGATGAGTAAAGGTGATACCAATTCAGGGACAGAACAGTTTGAAATTACAATCTTATATAAAACTTAGGTACCTTGATTAGTAAAGAAAACATAATTGAAAGTGTCTGATCATATTAATAACGTTCTTCAATGTCTTGAAAGCTTGCAATCGAACCCACTCAGGTATCACCTTCAACTAGTTTACTCTACAGGACTAATATGGTACATTTAATAATTTAGTTCATAAATGTATTACATTTACATTTTTGATTACCCACTTAATGCTCCTAAGTAATCTTTAAGATGATCCATTGACCAATTGCAGTAGATATTGGGCTAGATTTATAGAGCCATGTAAGGTTGCCAAGGGACTTTCTTGTAAATGCTAGCTCAAGTTCATTGAGCATTCCTTCACCTATCTTTATAGCATTTCCATAGAGGGTGTTTGTGTTTTAAAGGGACATGAAACCCATTTTTTTTTCATATTTCAGATAGAGCATACAATTTTAAACAACTTTCCAATTTACTACTTTTACTTAATTTGTGTCTTTCTCTTGATATCCATAGTTGAAAAGCATACCTAAGTAGGCTCAGGAGTTGGAAGCTAGCTATTGATTGGTGGCTGCACATATATGCTCTTGTGATTGCCTTACCAATGTGTTCAGCTAGCTCCTTCAAGAAAGGATCCCTTATATTTCTCTTTTTGTACTTTCAATTGTTTCCAAGTTTTCTTTTGTACAGATGTTACAGTAAACTGTTTTATAGATGGATTTTTTTGTGATTTTGATGCCAGTATCCTTCACAGTGGAACCGTTCTATGTGCAGAGAAACAAACAAATGCATTTCCTTTGAATATAATGAAGAGCAACTAGACAATGTGACGAGGGGCAGCTACAAATCATTGTGATATCCACAATTTTCAAGTTGCAATGAACTTTTTCGGCAACATACGAGTTTCACAAGTGGGTTTAACTGAAGCTAGGCACAAGGGGAGGAACATACATAAAGAACATAAAGTAATAATCTAATATATATTTTACATGTTACGTAGAAATATATTAATGAGCTTAATTTAAGTGAAAGAAAATTGCTGGATGATTCTATTCTTTTAAAATGAATTTGCTAATTTTATATTACACATTTTATTTCCCATCAAAATGACTTGATTATATATGCACTAAAATGTATTAGGTTAAAGATGGTTTTCACATTGAGTAAATCCATTCACTCTAAAGTCTACAATGTTTGAATGGCTCTAAACAGTCGCTAGTGCGTTCCCATGGTATTCCTTTCAATAACTGTCAGAAAGTAAAGCTATTACAGCTATTGTTAATGCAAGCTGTGTGCTGTCATTAAAATAACAGATAAGTCTTCTCTTTCAAATTAAATAAAAAAAAAGTGCTAGCAGTATATATTTTATCCTATAATGACTATTAAATATCCATAATGCTACTGGCATAACGCAGAAGGCCAAAAAAAGCTAACTGTAAGTCATTGAAGCTAATCGTCTAATTATGGTTTAGACAGTTAATAGGAAATTCATCAAAGTTTTATTCTACTTTTTTTTTTCCTCGTGCAAAATAGTCATCTGATTTTTTATAGAAATGGATGTATTCATTTTCAATAGAATAAGCAAAGGAAACATACCAAAACTTAGAATAAAACACTGATAATTATATAAACTGGAGCAAGAAAGTAATGAGGGGGGGGGGGACAGAAAACACACAAAAAAATCCTACATTTTAAAATGAAAAATACATTTAGAAAAATATTATTTAACATAGTTTATAAAACTTGTACTATTTCTACTCCACCCAAAGAGGCTGAAGGGCACTGCATAGAATATACAAGCCTGGCACTCTAACATACTGTACAGTGATAGATTGGTTTGCACAGGAGTTCATCTATATCTGTCCCTAATTCGCTACAGCAAAGGTAATACGCTAAACAACAGTCAAGAACAGTTTTGCAATGTATTAAAATTACTTTAAAGGACAGTGTGCTCAAACATTTTGTTTTTTAAAATAAAAAGTAAAGTGTTGGTTTAATTTGTTAATATGTCTGAAAGTTATCAAACCACCTAGTTTATGGGCGGGGGGTTAATTTGGAAAGTGTGATTTTGACTCGCCAAACCAATACTCCAGGTCACAATTTCAGTGCGCCCATAATGATGTTAAGTTTTATCCAGTCATATTCAGTTATTTGTCTTGTCTGTATTGCCAGAGTGCATGCTCTAACAAGCTGATGACATTGCCAATCTCAATATAGAATAGTGCATGTTTGGTCTTAACCATCTTTTATTATAGACAGGGACATAGTCAGATCCTGCTATAATACAGGGAGAGTGTATTAAGCAATGAAGACACTGACAGCTGATGATGTTTTTAAAAGCCATGTCAGCAATGCAAGGATAGGGTGTTTTATAGCAACAGTGTTCCTGACCATGCATGACCATTTTATTAGCAGGTGTAGTTTGATTTGTTGTGAGGCAGTTTCCCATTGTGTGGCAGCTCAGCCTATTTCATGGGCCATCCCTGCAGCACCTGCAGAATAGTTTAAAACATACTGTAATTTTCTGGTAAAAAAATATTATTATGATGTAAATATTATTTTTTCATACAATTAGCACATGGTAGCCTGTGTCATTATAGGTTAACAGAGTACAAAGTATCTTTATGCATCAATTTCTAACATGACTATGTTGCACTGGCCTCCTTTAACAAATACAGATCCAAAAAGTCCTTTAAGATTTGCAGGCTGGGATATATTCTGTAACAATTACAGATAAATAAATCCTCAGGATCAGTTTCCTGGGAATCTAAAAGCCAACACAGGAGTTCTGAGACGAACCATTCTAATCACAATATTTACAAACAAGTTAAATGTAATGGACTTCTCATATAATTTAATAATGTGTTTATTTAATCCAATTATATTAATTGGTGACACTGCCGTGTCCTTTCAAGACTAGATTTTCTAAGCCCACAGCATTCGAAGGAGAAAAGAAATGTGTGAGCTTGTCAGAAAGCTCGCCTATTTCTGATATATATGCCTTTGGCTTTACCACTTTTGTAACATCTACTAGCCCCGGAAGGTCACAACTGGGAGCTCATACAAAAGCGGCAAAGTAAAGTAGCAAAAAAATAAACAAATAAATAAATAAATAAGGTTCCTGCTGCTTGCCTATAGGCTCTGTAAATGTTTAAAATGTATATGATAAAATATCATAAAAAATAGTGGCCTATAAAAGGGGCCATATGCCATTATTCCAATTAAAAAGACATTGGCCCACATTTAATAAACCTCATTTATTAACCTAATATCTCACCTCAACATCGCAACTCAAAAATTCAGCAGTTGAAAAAGTTTTGTACCTGCCTCACATGGACATTGCGATCGACTCACGATTATAATTATTGAAGCAGCATCTATCTCACCACTGTCCATAGTGGGAGCTCCACTGTTAGGGATATCGGCATGGCATTATTACAAATTATTTAAGGTAAATAAAACTCCCTCTATAAAACAGTTCACACCAACATAAGGAAAAAATAAAATTTTGAAAAAAGTAAAAACAAAAAATATTGAGGCAACTTCATCAGCGATTACGAGAATTCTGTATAATTGGCATAAGTGTAGCTGAAACATCACAAGAACTTGCCCAGAACGCCCAAAGGTAGCCCGATTGTTTGGATCTATGAGCTCTCCAGTATACATTTTATTTTAAGGGATAAGAATATGATATAAAACAAAAGAATGTTACAAAACATTGATGCATAAAAACACATTTTCATGTATTCATAAAATGTAGTGCAAACTAAGTTACATTAATATAGACCTCTAGGCCCCATGGGAAACATGCCAATCAGGCCCCTAACACATCGTATATATTCATGTACATAGTTTAATGTTTTTATGTGCACCTTTCTGCCATTTTGCATTAGGCTGTAAAGTAATGCTCAGTTTCAACAGTTTCAATGCATTTAGGGTTGTTTTACATAAACAATTATAATAATTTATGAGCTACTTGAATTTAATAATTGTTTTAATTGTCTCTCCTTGTTCAAATAGCTATTGACAGGCCTTTTTACATTATTGACTTGATGCCTAAGTTTGCAAATCAATATAACTAAGTCCGTCACAAGTCAGTGCATTGTGTACTACTTTGTCTACTTTGCACCAACTTCCCTTTAGTGAATAACTGACTTAGGGATTTTACTCAGCTATTTCACCCAACTATAAAAAAGTTGGTATCCAGCTGACCCAAAGTTAATCCTTTGGGCAAAAAAAAACGTAATCCAAGTTATGCACCCAGTATATAACACATAATTAAATATTTTAACCAAAGCAGCAAAACTTTTTTAACAAGCCCTATACTTTTAATTGATATCTCAGTGCCCTCATTACACTCAAATTACATGTGGCTAGTCAAATATTAAAGTGATGGTAAATCCTGGCATTTCTGAAACGCTAGGANNGTTGAAAAGCAGGTAGGTAGGCTTGGGAGCATATACTTTGAGGAGAAGTAAATGGCAACAGTTTTGCAACAATTCTTTTGACAATGTGAAATTGGTGCTGTTATATACTTCTTCAGACCCATTCACGCTCCCTAGGTATTAGCCAGCAAAAAATACAATGAGAATAAGGTACATTTCATAATAGAAGCTAATTAGAAACTTTCTTAAACGTGTGTTCTGTCTGTATAATGAAATAAAGCATTTAATGTCCCTTTAAGGGCTTTACACTGAATGCTGAAATATTAAGCACTTAAGTGCTACACTTACTGTGTTCTGCCCAGGTACCTGTGCCGCGTGGAAGAGATGCGACAGTCCATAAGTATTATTTTACAGTGTCTCAACAAGATGCCTGAGGGAGAAATAAAAGTGGACGATGCCAAAGTGTCTCCTCCCAAGAGATCTGAAATGAAGGTAAAAATTGTACTAATTTTTTTCTTCATTAAACCGAGGAAATGAAATATCCTTTAATCTGTATAGTTAAGTGAAGGTTATCAGTATGATCAGGCATCATAGGGGTCAAATGGACGTTTAATTGTTCTCGTCTGTCTATAATTTGTTTTTTTTATATGCAGGAATTAAAAAATATTTTTCAGTATGCTTATATTAAAGGTTATTAGTTCTGCAATTGTATATGCAAGTTGTTATTGACCAGGGTTGTACTATAGGCAGGTATTGGCAAGAAAGGTGCTATAGGGAGCAGTTTTAGATGTTTCATAGGTTGCTATTGAGCTGACCTGTATAAGTAGATTATGGTCAGCAAAAGCTAAATAAAGGAATGGACCGATGATCAGGATGGCAAGAAGCAAAAGCTATTTACAGGTAGCAAGAAAACAACCAAATATCCTTCTCACATCAGCATTTCAAGAGCACACACACCTGGGCTGCTTGCCAAGTGCTGTTTTGTCAAAAAAAATAAAATCTCATAGATACAAGTTATTCAATATACAATTATAACCAGCCACACAATCCGTATCTTTGAAACTTATATCACGTAAACATCCATTCCAATTTAAATAAGAGCACACTATGTATGTGTGTCTACTGATCTGTGAGTACAGTTATCGTATTGGTCTCTATTCACTCACTGAGAATATTTCAAAGATTATACTTTATCTATAATACTTACATTTGTTTGTACTTTCTAACCATTAAAGGGCCATAATAGTAGAAAAATGACCTGCTCTAATTTGTTAGAACATGTAATTTTACAACTAACAACCCAACACTACTGTGTGCTTAACCCCGAAAAGCAGTTGAATACACAGTAGAAGGGCTGCTTGGGACCCGCAGAGCACTGTAGGCCCCAAGCAAAATCCGCTCCTGATCCAATCCATTGAATTAGTTGCACGACTCAGTCAAAATTGTTAAACTATTATGGCCCTTTAATGTTTTTGCTGAGTTGTACAAGAGTTACATTATAATTATCTCTCTCAACAGACTTCAATGGAGTCTCTAATCCACCACTTCAAGCTGTACACAGAAGGTTACCAGGTGCCTCCAGGCACTACATACACTGCTATTGAAGCTCCAAAGGTAAGTGTGTACAGGGTAAAAAGCTGATGGGGAACATATGGGCTGCTATGTCACTATAAAAAGGATTTCCAGGTCTCCGTATCACAGTGATAGTAAATCCTAGTGTTTCTGAAACGCTAGGATTTACCAGTGGAACAAATAAAGGGGACTTTTAGTCATAAAGCTCAGACAGCCCCTGGCAGAATGCTATTTTGCTGTGAGGTGATGTTTCCACCTCTTAGCCTCTGTTCCACTGGTAAATCCTAGTGTTTAACAAACGCTAGGATTTACTATCACTTTAAGATTGAGACAAATCCAAAATAGCGTTGTAAAATTTAGTCCTAATTAGACCTAGCACAGAAACATAGAATTTGATAGTAGATTAGAACCAAAAAGGCCCATCAAGTCTACCAATATTACGTTACTTTTTTTCTTAAGATAGCCTTATGCATGTCCCAGACATTTTTGAATTTTTTTAGTCTTTCTGTAAAAAACAATGCTTTCTCGCATTTCTCCTGAATCTGCTACTCTCTAACTTTAGATTGTGACCGCTTGTTTTGGCATTTGTTTGTTTTATGGAGCTAAAGTAAATCATTATAGTTTGAATATCAAAACACTTGAACAAGCTATGGAAATAAAGAATTGTACTGTATTTATATTTAGACTTAATAATTAGGAAACAAAGGTTTATTAAAGATAAAAGGTTGTGTTGCAGAATTAAAGTAAAAACGTATATGACAAGGGGCCGGACTGGGAAGGGGTCAAAGGTGTATGTGTGTGTATATGTGTGAATGTATGTATCTGTGTGTATGTATGTGATTGTTTTATACTTTAATTTAATTATAGCACATAACTAAATGAACAATTCTACTTGTTCAGCCCTGCAGATCCAGCCATACCAGGGCAGGTCTGGTTGGTCCAGGGGTATTGTCTTAGCAGTCTAGGATGTGACTATAAAGCAATGATGTCACTAGCTCTGTTAATGAAAATCCAGTTATGCTTTGCAGGAAACTTTTTAAATAAAGCCTTTTATAACAGCTAATAATTAAACCTAACTAATACTATTCCATATTTTACTTTGACTGTAAAATATTATTTTTAAAGAACAACTGAAAATGAAGTTCTATATTATTTAATTTTGAAGCCAAAAACAATTTGGGAGTCAATCTGTCATATCTCCCTTCCAAAACAGATCCAAAAAATTCCCCTTGAATTGAATTGCTGGTAAGGTTGTGTACCATTTCATTGTTTCTGCATAAAATCACTAAAGTTAAGCACTAACGAAACCAAAGATCTCCCACAAGGTGGGGAGCACTTTCATCTCAGTATACTTAGCTTAAAATTAAAAATTAAGCTATGTAGTGTTTAAGTGATGGATCCCAAAAAAAAAAAGTTAATTATATATATATAAAAAAAATGAATGGTGCTAAAGCAGAGAAAACATAGTAGCCCAGACAGTTGCCTTTACATTCCTTGTTTCCATGGAGACACATTTGAGGGGAAAGCATTAAAAATGGTTCACCCATCATCTAACCTAAGTCACCTTTCTGGCTGAGTCAACAACAGATGTCAGCTGCCCATCCCCCACCATAGGTGAACTTGTTCTATTGCATTGCAGATGGATTTATAGGTGATATATGGTATAGTAATTGGATAATCAAAACATGCTATTGCTAATGCCAGGAAACTCCATCCCTGTGAAATATAGTCTAAAAGTAAATAAATATACTTGGAAATAGCACCTAACATTTTTTTAAGAAAAAGGTAATTATATTTATTATTATTATTTCTTAGTGTTTGGTACATGTCAAGGGGTAACATATTGACATAATAAATACAGATATACAGCAGGCTAACCAAAACAAATTAATATAGTAGGTGGGGGGCACTGCTCTGAAGAACCTATATTCTCTAGGGCAATGCCCATAAATGGGATTTTGTAATTTACGGATAATAATTTTGACAAAATAATGAAAGTTTTTTCAAAGTTCTTGAGAATTATACACTTTAATATATATATATATAATTTTTTTTCAGATGTAAGATGTGCTACAGACTATCTGCTAAAATCTTGCAAATCCACAGAATATAGAGGGGAGACAAGAGAAGAATTACAAAGTAGTGTTGTAATCTGGCCTACCAATTTATGCTTGGAATCTAGAGTCATCTACAGTCATCCAAAATACAAAGTACAAAGATGTCCGGTTTCTAATTATGCCACATTTCTGTGCAGCACAATTGGGCTTTTGTGGTCATTTGTTCCAAAATTCTCATCAAGGAACAGATCCCAAGAATACAGTGTAACATTGTATTAAAAATCACTGTTTGAGAATTCTCACTTTTTCATTTGCTTTTTTGTAGCACTACACAGCAGATCCCAGTGTACACAGTGTTTTGCTAAACCCATGAGAAACACAAAGACTGTATTATTACACAACCATTCCATTCATATTAAGTTTTTTTTTTTACGGCTAAAAAGACACCAATGCATTTTTATAATGTATTGTGATACTGTCTGTTCAGACTGTGATGGTTAATAACAGCACTGTTTTAATAATGGTAAATTCAAAGAAATCAGATTTTAAAAAGTGCTCTTTAATATTTCCCCAAAGCTATATTATAATCATCCGATTCTGATAATCAATTAAACAAGTGCTAGCTGTAGAGATCAGTAGTTATTAAGGGGACATAAATGTTCCTTAATTTTAAGAACGACTGAACAGAATTTTTTTTTAATAATTTAATAAAAAAAAGTACTTTCTCCACATTCGCTCTTTTTTAAGTGTGCTAACATGCAATACCTTTTTATCGGCTTTGAATATGTTTTAAACACACTCACAATTGATTAGATAAGTCCACAGACAAAAAAAAAAACATGTTTTGGAGGAATTGTTCATCACACAAATAAAAAATGCAGCCAAACAGTGAAGCTTACATACTTTTTGGCTGAAACCCTAACCAATTAACTGGCAAGGATATTGCTAAATAATTATTAAATACTGTAAATTTGTAAAAACTTTTTGAAGACATTCCCACCTGCAGAAAAGTTTTAACAGCATGAAGAGTAGACAACTTTTTTTGTTCACATACATTCATTCCTAACAAGCAGTTCCTTAAAGGGACAGCTCATTTACTATTTTCAGATGAATGAGACAAATAATAGTAATGTTATTTACATTTGCCCACATTCGAATGAACATGTCCGACAAAAAACCTGTATGCCATCAAGTGATACTGTATTTTTTCTGAAGTGTAATTCCTAGGATAGCCTTATTCATATCCAATATATATTAAATTATTTTACAGTCATTGTCCTCATTGCCCCTATTAGAAGTTAATTCCATGAACCAACCGCCTTTTCAAGTTTTTTCAAAAATAAATCATTAACCTACTTCTCTTAAACATGATAATGAACCTTTTTTGTGTGTGTGTGTGGGGGGGGGGGATCATCCTCAGCTTTATTAAAGGGACAGTCTA
>CAJPDP010564162.1:0-12434 GCA_905336975.1 Bombina variegata variegata
GTAGGTGACCAAATACTTATTTTCCACCATAATATGCAAATAAATTCTTTCCAAATCAGACAATGTGATTGTCTGGATTTGTTTCCACATTTTGTCTCTCATAGTTGAGGTATACCTATGATGAAAATTACAGGCCTCTCTCATTTTCTTAAGTGGGAGAACTTGCACAATTGGTGGCTGACTAAATACTTTTTTTCCCCACTGTACATATATAGATTGAAGTATGTGCCTTAGAATGTATTAAGTTGACTAACAATATAGCACAAAGTCCAGCATCTGTTAAAGAATTAACAAGCTGGAATGTATAAAATGAACAGACTGACTTGTAAGTTAAAAGTCCAGCATATGCTGAAAGTATTCAGGCAGGAATGCAGAGGTAATACTTATTGAACAGTGACAAGATTTTTCTATTTTATAAGTTACAAACTTACGATTCCGGTGAGGTTCAGAGGTTTAATTTTAGGGCACTCCCACCATATGTGAAGTAAATCTCCTGGTAAGTCACATTAGCGCCAGCACATAGGAGACGTACCCAGGAACATTTTGGACAGCCTCTTGATTCTAGTAAGTTTAAATTGGAGGAAGGGGGCAATATATAGAGGGTTTTCTAGCTGGTCAAGGGTAATAAAGTTATTCTGAGAGGTGGATGACCAGAAATCTGAGACTTGTTTTATGCCTTGACATGCCCAAGTGTTAGGATGGGCTTCTACTAAGCTCATCAATAAATTGGCTACAGATGTGATAGGTGATGGGTGGGGTGCTATAAGTTGACGATGACGGATCCTATCCCAAATAGGGAGGCATTCATTTATTATAGGGTTTGTAATTCCAAGGGTTTTACGACTATGGGCTGAAGTTCATATCAGATCTCTAAGAAGAATCGTGAAGGGGAGTGAGGCCTGTTCAATGTCTCTCCATTTTTCAGGGGAATGCAATACCCCCCATTGGGATATATGCGTAAACATGGCACCTTTGTAATATTTCACAATACATGGGGAAGCTAAGCTTCCCAACTGGCTGGGAAAATGAAGAAGTTTATGGGAGATTCTAGGTGGTTCCCCTGCCAAATAAACTTTGTGCATTCATTTTGGAATTGCAGAAGGAGATGCATGGGTACCCTGAGCGGAAGGCATCGTAACAGATATGTGAGTTTTAGTAGGAAATGCATTTTAAGGGATGTAATCCGACCAATCCAAGAAATAGATTAGTGGTTCCATTTATGCCTCAAGGTTTTCAACTCCGTTAATAAAGGTAGATAGTTGTCTTTGATCATCTGCGGTATACTGTTAGACAACTTAACCCCAAGAGGTGTAATTTGTTTAGTCGTCCAGGAAAAATTAAATCTATGTGTTAGATTATAGATGTATTTTTGAGGGTATCCCCACCAGTATATTTCAGTTTTCGCAGTATTAAGCTTGTAAAATGACAAATTAACAAACTTCTTTAGAGTTTCCATTAGCTTAGGGATAGTATTTGCCGGGTCAACAAAAAAAAATGGTTATATCGTCAGCAAAAAGTGCGACTTTGTGTTTTGTTCCGAATAGGGTAATTCCTACTAATTCTCTGTCTGAGCGGATTCATTCAGCCAGAGGTTCAACTGCCAGGGCAAAAAGAAGAGGGGATAGGGGGCAGCCCTGCCTGGTACCATTAGATATCGGAAATGACCGCTATTGGAATCCCAGGCCCTTCACTTTTGCAGTTGCAGTGGAGTAGAGGGCTTGAATAGCAAGATGGATTTCAGTGGGAAACTTCAAGGTCTCTATTGTTTCCGAAAAGATAGGCCCATCGGACTCGGTCAAAAGCCTTCTCAGCATCCTAAAAAATAACCGAGAAAGGCTTGTTCATTCTGGTAGATTCACACATAACATTAATGAGATGCTTAGTATTATCTGGGCCTTCTCTATTGTGAATAAAGCCTACCTGATCTGGGTTAATTAGGCTGGGTAACAGCTTAAAGATAAGATTTGCCAGAAGTTTAGAATATATGTTAACATCAACATTAATTAAGGAAATAGGCCTCTAGTTAGAGCATAAGACGGGATCTTTATTTGGTTTGGGAATTGTAACAACAGTGGCCTCAAAAAATTATTTTTTAAAGTCACCTTCTTTTCTTGCTAAATCAAAAAACCTAAGGAGCAGGGGAGATAGCTCTTGTGTTAACGTTTTATAAAAATGGGAAGTGAATCCATCTGGACCAGGGGCCTTATAGGGCTTTAGGTTTTTGATCATTTGTTTAATTTCCAAAAAGGTGAAGGGGGGTAGTAAGCAAATCTTGCTGTTTAGTAGTAAGAGTTGGCAAATTTAGGGAGTTTAGAAATAGGTTAATGTTGTGTGATGAAGTGGGGTTATTATCCTCAGAAGTTTAAATGTTATATAGCTTTGAATAGAAGTCTGCAAAGCAGTAACCAATTTTTGAGGGTGATCTAAGTTTTTTCTTGTCATGTTGGATCTGGTGTATACGGTATGTATTAGTTTGATGATGTAGTTTATTGGCCAGCATCGTGTCTGCCTTGTTACCTTTATGGTAGAATGTCTGCTTAAGTTTTGCTAGGTTTTGTTGTGCTCTGAGTAATTCTAATTGGCTAATATGGATTCAAATCACAGACATTTGAGTGGTTATTCTATTAGAGATTTCTAATGTCCTAAATTTGTGTGTGCCTGGGATAAGGTAAGTCCAGCAAGTCATTTTAAACAAGCTTGTTTGCGGATGATGTATCCTCTAATAATCGCCTTAATGGCACCCCAGAGTGTGTCATCCCTTGTTTGTGCATTATCATTCTGCTGAATGAGCTCCATAATATCCTGTCTCAATTCTTCCCTAAAGGGGATATCTGACAGAATGTGACGAGGTAAGCGCCACGAGTTCTTAATTTTAGGTTTATCATTGGAGTGTATATCAGCTAACACTTGATCGTGATCTGATCAAGAGCAGAGGTAAATGTTAGTGTGAGTGACTGAGTACAAGGTTTCAACTAAACAAAATATGTGATCAAGTCTGGAGTATGTTTTGTGTGGGTGGGATTAATGGGTATAATCTCTGTCTTTCGGGTGGAAAGATCTCCATGTATCAAAATATCCAAATTGAGACATAATGGTTCTAAATTGTGAAGAAAGGAGTTCAAACTGTGGATTGGTTTTGGAAGGGGTCGCTGTTTTACGGTCAGCTTTATTATCCCAAGTCATGTTGAAGTCCCCTGCAAGGATAACTCTGCCCTGCCTGTAACGTTCAACTAACTGTAGGACTTTTGTAAGGTATGCAGGTTGGCACGTGTTAAGTAAATAGTTTGATACTAATGTGTATTGGACATGGTCTAATTTACACACTAAAAGTGTGTATCTGGCTTGGGGGTCTCTAATTATCTGAGTTTGCTAGTATGTCAGTCTTTTGTGTATTAGAATAGCAGTCCCTTTAGCTTTTTAGAGAATGGGGAGTATTTAATGGTTGTATATGAGTGGAAATGGAGTCTGTGGGGAGTATCTGACTGCCAGTGAGTCTCCTGGAGAAATGCCACATCTGGGTTGTGAAACTTAAGGGAACCAATAAGAAGACTATGCTTAAAGGGGGAATTAAGGCCTCTGGCATTAATGAGTGAGGAATTGAATGCGGTTCATTATTAGATATAATATCCGTGAAAGGGAAGAGGTTAGGGAGTATTGAACAATCAGAGAATTAGGAGTAAGAGGTGGGGAAATAAGGTAAAGGGAGATCAAACTAGTACTTAGAACTAAGTAATTTATCAAGATAAATGAGGTGGAAATAGTCCACCTGGGTGGAACCCTGGCGTGGGCTACCGTATGTGGAGTGGGGAGTGCAACAGAGTAGGCAGGTGCTGATAATTCCAGCCCTGCTGCGAGATTCAAACAAGTAAAAAATAAATAAATAAATTAAACAGTAACAATAGTCAACTAAGTATATACGTCATAGCAGTAACAATAACTTTCTGATATCAATTGTGTCAGACATAACCAAAGAAATTCAATAACCCTCCACTGGGGCGACCATAACTTGAATCAGGAACTATGCCAACCCTGCTCCATAACAAGAAAACATTGTGAACAAACTAATTTGTCCACAAAAATTATGTAATAAAAGACATTTGTCAGTCAACAACCAGTAGGGGTTGACCTGATATTTAAGATTGTTCAGTAACTGCATTTTGGAGTAGGTATCCCCAATGGAGGGATTTCTATCAAAACGTCATACTTGACCTGAACTCAGGGTGGAAGGGTGTGAAGCCTGGAAGGTTCCTGGCTCTGTTGGGTCCTTAATCTTTTTGGCCTTTGTTCTTTGACAGTCCATTCAGGAGCAGTTGCACGTAATTTCATCTGTGAGGAAGGTTGAGGCTGCAAAGCCTCAGTTATGAGAGCCAACTGCCTGAGCAGGGTACTGCCTTGGGACAAAGTAGAAACCACCTGAGTTTGGTTGTCTTTTGTAATTATTAGCTTAGTTGGATAGCCCCATCTATACTTCACATGTGCCTTGCGTAGCACTGAGGTGATCGGTTGAAGTTGTCATCGCTGTTGGAGAGTATGCGACAAATCAGGTAATAATTGTATGTCCTTAAATTTGTCAGAGAATTGCGGCCTACGAAAGGCAGCCTGAATCAGTTTGTCCTTGAATAAGAAACTATGAAAGCAAACAATTACGTCTCTTGGGTTATCCTGGGAGACTGTTCTCGGGCGTATCGCTTTGTGGGCTCTTTCCATGGTCGATGTCATGTTGTTAATTGAACCAAGCAGCTCAACAAATAGCTCCTTTAAGAACCCTTGGAGGTCTGTCAGGAGAATTTCTTCTGAGACCCCAGGAAACCAAACATTGTTTCTGGGTGCAGTCTTCTACATCAGCTAGTTTAAATTCAAGTAGGGTTAATTGATCAGATAGAGCTTCTGAGTATGCCAAGAGGTTTGTCTGGTCTGTGGCCACATCATCTTGTCTTCTTTCAAGAGCATCAACTCTCTCACTGATCTCAGAGATGTATTTCTTAACTCAGCATGGCTTCTCTGAATTTCCTGCGTGATAGAATGTGTTTGTGCAGCAAACATTTTTTTAGGATTGTTTCAGTAATAAAATGTTGGGTATGAGTGGAAAGGTGCAGGTCAGAAAGAGAACCCTCTCCTATGGAGTCACTAAGAACATCATTTGACACCTCCTCAGGTTCTTTAGGTGGTTGCGAGAAATGATCGTAAACTGTTGTTTTTTTTAAGCATTACCCGGAGTCTTCGGGTATTTTCTAGAAGTGTGAGGTATTGTCAAATGAGATATATAAATGATAGGGAATGCAAACTCGCTAATTGTAACTATCAGGAGAATGCCAGGCTACTTAATTAGTTGACCAATATGAAGTTACCTATATAATTATAGTACAATATAAAGTGGAGCAGGGCTGGGTGGCACCTCCTAAAAATTACCCTGACATGTCGGCTGGTGGGATGGGCTAGAAACCTACCCCAAAAGGCTAGTCAAGACAGATGAGCTCGTATAATAAGAAATTGGGTGGGGAATCAAAAGGAGGACTGTAAGTCTAAGTGATCTCAGCAACAATCGCTATAATTTAAATTGAAGGAGAATGAGAGGGCAATTATCCAGGAGGCGCCACAAAAGCAAGTTTAGAGGATACAAGAATACAGGGCAATGTGGTGTGCTATTTTCAAGATGACTGTCTAAAAGGAGTCAAAAACAAGGTGGAAGAGAGTATACCAGAGTAATGCAGGACCTTTACAGGATTTTCCTAAGAACTTGACCCCCACCTCAGGGGAAGGGGGATACAACCTGAAGGAAGAGGAAAAGAAAAGGGGAAGTGACCTACCCAGACAAGCCGGGCAGGAGCGGGGAGGCGGGGGACAAGTTTAACAGCAAGCGTATAACCTTTACACAGGAGAAAAAATAAGCAATACACAAACAATGATATAAAACAATATACACGTGAAGGGTCTCCTATAACTGACAATAAATTACTACTTAAAAAGTCAGCAAGAAGAGCACTATGGGAGATTAAAGCCTGTCTCCCACCTCAAGGAAAGGGGATGCGACCAAGAGGAAGAGAAAAGGGAGAGGGGAAGTGACCCACCCAGACAAGCTAGGCAGGAAAGGAGTAGGTGAGAGAGGGGCTAAACATGCACAATTCTAAAACAACTGGAGTGAAGGGGAATTGCAAGAGTCTTTGTAGGGAGAGGTATAGTTTGTTTCTTCAGTTAATAAATTGTGCTTGATATGATATTAGTGCTGCAGAAAAGTCTTTTTAAGGGCAAAAAAAAAGATACTTAGGAGTGGGTAAATACAGTAATATTGGTAGTGTAGATATGGACACTTAGTTAGAAGGTGTAGTTAAGAAAAGTAACTGCAACGCTGTGAGTAGGATAGCAAGATCCAATATATCAAATCTCCCAAAGGGGGTAGTAGGCCTAAGAGTCAGTTAGTACATCAAGCTGTGCGTAACAAATGAAAGGCAACAATCTCACCCAAAAGGACTTCCTGAAGACTGCGACTAAGAAACTGCTATGCAGTAGACTGCAGAAAACAACAGGGTAGTTACTCTGCAGGGCATTGTTTTCAGGCTGAAGGGTAAGCAATTGTAGGGTAGGCAATTGTATTAAGTGAACTAAGTGAGGCCCAGGTCGCGGCCTGCCGATCCTCCCATGTGAGCACTGCAAGGTCTTATCAATTGTTGCAAAGTAGCACTATCCCCACCTTAGGCTCGGTATCTCCGAAACTCTCTTTGTCCCTATTCAGTTGAAAGCTGTCACGTGTAGAGGCCTAAATCCTACTATATCGACTATGCAACTCCTCTGCAGTAGAGACCACCGGGCCGATCCAGGCTAGTCGGGTTCGACTGTGGAATAATAAGTAGAGTAGAGTCAAGATCCTAAATGGCAATAGTCCAAGGCACCTACACTCACTAGGCACAAGTGAATGGTGCAATCTGATGTCTTCTGGATTTCTTTACAGGCTGCGGAATCAAGATGGCAGCCAGTCGCACCACTCCGCACTTCACCTATTCCTTCGGCTCCCTCCGATGCGGCATTCACTGGGCTTCTTTCAGTTACCCGGTCTCCTTGCTGGCTGTTTACCTCGGCGACCTCCGAGGTCTAATCTGCTCATTAGTTTTTATTTAACCATCAGTAACGGTTGCTCCACACTGAGGAGGCCACAGGATTTCTAGACAGTGGTGCCTATCCAGCATGCAGCCGTCTGCATGTCCCAGTTCACACCTTCTTACACAAATTACTTCTGTGACTCCGGAGCATAGCCCTAACCCCTCCGCAGTGGTGTCATTAGACGAATGCAGGCATGAAAGAATGGCTGGCTGTTAAACGGCTATCATCCTAGGCATCCAAACTGCTCGCTGGGTCTAGGTAAGACTATGCCCAAATAGTTCCCTCAATAACTTGGGAATTTTTTTTGCAGCAAAACTAACTTATTTTTGATTTTAGAATAAGCTGCGATCCGGAGCTCTGCACTCAGACGTCTGCTCAGCTCTGCGGTTGGCTCCGCCCCACCATGGAAAAGATTTTTACACTAGCACCTCTCATTGGAATGTGACACCCCCTCTTTCTAGATAAGAATAATGCTTGAGAACATATCAAAACAGGTAAAGACAAGTGTAACATTTCTTAATGGCAATACTCTTAAAGTTATTTATGATATACTGTATATGTGTATATATGTATTAATACTGTAAACATATATGTTGTGTGAGGAATTACTAATTGTCTATTTACTACATATTCATATACAATAAAATTGTTGAGTGAAATATGTATGGAACAGGCTCATATAAACTCTTTCCTTATTCTGAAGTGATCAAATTCTGTATGGTGGCAGATAATACACTCTCACACTAAATTCTTTAATATTAGAGTAAAGGTATTATACAAATTACATTATCTGAATAAAGCAAGTAATTACTTCATGCACCCTCTTATCTAGGAGGGGTGCAAGTCTCTCCTTATTTCTCTTAGGCTTAAGTTAGCAGCCTTGATAAAGTGAGTTTCATAGATTGCAAAATGCAATCTCTATATGTAGAGGAACTCAACTCCTTCATGTCTGGTCTCTAGGAGTTCGATGTTGTTCACTAGAGGTGTCCAGGAGTGAAGAACTCTAATGTTCTGGGCCCAAGATGGTGGCCCTAACTTTCCAAGACCTCTGTGCTGCCTAGATCCTCAAATCTGACATCTGACCACTCATTTTTATTATGAATCTCCATGAGGATGTCTTGGTTGTGAGAGCCCCCTACTCCTACACAGGGTGTGTATTGAGGGTTCATTTAAAAAGTTGTTCCGCCACTTCCGTCACTCAGTAGGCCTGTTGTCTTCAAGAGCCTTACTAGGCAAGTTAAAATTAAGTTTGAAGTGGAGTAGGCACGGTGCATTTTCAAAATCAAAAATTGCCCCAAGTAATCTCTTCCACAGGGGTATAAGAGGTAAAAATAACACCATTAAACAATTTGAATCTCTAGAGCTCTGGAGAGATGCGTCCACTCAGTAGCAGTCTTGGCTCGGTTCACCCATAATTGTAAAACCAGGAAACAAAAGTTAAACATGTCATCTATGCATGCGCAGTGATAAAACAAAAAATGAAAACATTAGTATTTAATGTCTACGTCATCAAGACTATGTAAAACAAATGTTAAAACGTAACAAATTTCGACGTATAAGATAATATATCATGATTTTTTTATTAATATTGTACCAAAATAGTTTAGTAACAAATATAGGAAGATATTTTTTGCTAGAGCTAGCATGGTACACTATCTAAAAGCATTATATAGGGTGTTTGCATTAATGTCCGTATATATTATATGTTACTTTTATTTGGTACATTTTGTCTTTTATTCTGTGTCTTTTTTTGTGCCGTATGTGAAAATATACTGAGCTGTTAAGGAGAGAAAAATTGGCAAGCAGCATTCACAAGGGAGCCTTAAAGTCTCCTGGAAATTGTGGGCATTAATTGAAAGCTGAGTAATAATTAGATAATTGTGTAAATTATTTCCTTGTATTTGTTTTCCCTGGCATGTTTATTATGAAACTGAATTTTTAAATTACACATCTATTTTCTTCAATTGAAAATGACTGCATAGGTTTGGTAAGTTATACAAAGACATATTTCAAGAATATGTAATATAATAATAGGAAAGTTAATATTCACAGGATACAACATTTTATAATTGTTATTTGTGTGTTCATGCCATATGAATAGTATTCCAAGAGATGAACAAATATAAAAACATAATAATATCTGTAAAATGTATAGAGATCTATACAGTAATGGATCTCCATTACAATCCTTTAGAGTTATAATTAAGTGACCTCATATCTTTCCTTATGGTTTTATTTTTCAATTTGAAGTGCTGATTAGTTAAAGGGATACAAAACTCAATTTTTTTCTTTCATGATTCAGATAGGGCATGCTATTTTAAACAACTTTCTAATTTACTTCTATTATCGATTTTTTGTTCACTTGGTATCTTTTGTTTAAAAGCAGGGATGTATGCTTAGGAGCCAGCCCATTTCTGGAGCACTAAATGGCAGCAGTTTTTCAAGAATATTATCCATTTGCAAGAGCACTAGAGGGCAGCACAATTTCCTAGGTATACCTAGGTATCTCTTTAATACAGAATATCATGGGAACTAAGCAAATTTGATAATAGAAGTAAATTGAGAACATTTTAAAAAATAGTATGCTCTGTCTGAATCACAAAAGAATATTTTGGGTTTTATATCCCTTTAAAGGGGCATTACAAAAAAATGAATTGAGTGGTTAATCTTATCTCCTCTGCTGTGGCTAATTATGAACAAAACCTGTTCAAGTTTGTTAAATTAGATACATCCAAAAAGTAGCCCTCATTTTATGCCGGTTACATTTGCCCCTTTTCACAATAGGACATGTCCCTAGTGATCATGTGACTATTATTAAGGAGGTTATTGCACATGCTTCTTAGCTGAAATTTCTAGAAGACCTTTTTGCCACCTGCATTTATTGTACAGCACTGTAAAATTGGGTACAGGAAATGAGAGTAGTTTGCCATTATTTTGCTTTCTTAAAGGGCCAGTACAGTGAACTGTAAATAAAATTGATATCATGCATATAAAAGAGCAGTAGCATATTAAAATTATTTTTTTAATGCTGGCCTTTTTAATATTGAAGCTAACAGGAAGCGTATGACTGTCTGCACTTTAAAAAAAACTGTTACACATGCCATTTTTATATGCAGCAAAGAAAAAAAAGACTTCACTGGCTGATAAACAGGCCTTATTAAAGAATAGTGACATGCCTCACAAGCATAAAAAACTATTTTTATATTGCTGTTTTTACATGTACGGCATTAATGTCTGCACTTTAGATATAATATACTGCTACATAATAACACATATAATACATATTAATATATAATATAATATTACATTACTAATGTCAGTTTTGAGAGGGGCCTAAAAACCTAAAACCTAACTCATTTACTTCCCATTAACTTTCATTATATAACTGGGTTAATTTTACACCAATTATTTTTTCTCTCTTGAACTCTTGATCCCACATTGTCAAGTCATGCTCAATCACCATCCCCAATAACTACAATTGACACCAGATTTTGGGTATGAAAAGGCTGCAGCTTTTTTTATTAACATAAACAAGAGTTACAAACCATAAAATTGTAACTTGTATAACCCTAACCACAGTGCTTGCCCTTTTCCCACTCACAAGCCCTGCTCCACTCTGCGGCACGTCCTCAAGTAATAACCCCCTTGCTAACCTAAAAGGAGGCACCAGACACTTCCTAACAGGCGTAAGACTCTAAAAACCAGAGCAAGCACCCCACCACAGCTGCAACAAAAACACCACCATAAACTTTAAGCAAAACAGAAAAGGTGGAGGGAGGAAGAGCAGGAACGTCAACTTCCCATGTTGGTCTGGAAAAAAGAGGCTTTCCACTTAATTTATACTTATAAACCCCTAATCTGATAGCCACCCCCTTACCCTTAGTCTAACCTCTCTCCTTCCTACCAAGCGGGGTCAATTAACCCCTTTTTCCAATTGTCATCTGGGCTTCTCTCTTGAACCCACATTGTCAAGTCATGCTCAACCACCATCCCTAAAAACTACAATTGACACCAGATTTTGGGTATGAAAAGGCAGCAGCTTCTTTATTAGCATAAAAAAAGGGTTACAAACCATAACATTGTAACATGTTTAATTCCAACCACAGTGCTTGCCCTTTTCTCATTTACAAGCCCTGCCCCACTCTGGGGCACGTCCTCTAGTAGTAACTCTCCTTCTAACCTAACAGGAGATACCAGTTACTTCCTAAAAACAGAGCAAGAACCCTGTCACAGCTTGGCAACAGGACAAGCACCGAACAACAATGCTAAGGCCTTTTCAATCCCTTCATTAATGGTAAAGTTAAAAAGGTGCAACCCAACTTCATTTAAATTAACCCCATCCTGCAGTTAAAAGCATCTCACAGACTTACCCTCAAATTCACTGTGCCTGAGATCCAATTTCATAAAATAACCTGATACCATCCTGTTAACCTTCCATCTGGAAGCTTCCAACCCACACAAGTACCAGGCTGATCTCCACATCACCGACTCTCAATCTCAGATCACACTAATGTTAACCCTGGAAACAATTGCCTCAACTTATCCATGCTCCCTTTGATTCTATCCATCAATTCATTCTAGGACATAAACCCCAAGTCATTCCCATCAGCATGGATCACTAAAATCTGAGGAGGGGGGAAAATCATAGAATATTCCACAATTTAACCACCTGTTACCATCTCATGCCCTGAACCCCAAAACATTTTAACACTGCTCTATCCCTTGGCAGCCCCAGCTAAATGCTGTCCTCTTTGACTGAAGATGTTTTCCACACACAATAGACGTATGAATGCCCAATCAGCCAGCATCTCACCGGACCTATCAAAGAAAATAAAGCAGCCTCAGCCTAAAAACAATGTCACACCACCAGACCAGGCCTCGCATACCCCTGAAATCTCTCAAATCACCACCTCCCAATTCTCCTAATCACAGAATGATAGAGCCTCAAACACACTTCTTTAGTTAGCGCCCCAATCCGAAATGAATGTGATCCAAACTCCATCCCTTGAAAACCCAATAACCGCAGAGCTTTTCAAAAACAGACAAAAAACTTTAAGCGTGATAACATTGAACCATTACTATGAATTAAAAAGTAGCCGTCACCCAAAGGACAACGAAAAACAAACTTGCAACAGTGGCAACAGGACAACACACCCCTGTTATCTGACATGCTAAAAACAATGTCACACCACCAGACCAGGCCTCGCATACCCCTGAAATCTCTCAAATCACCAGCTCCCAATTCTCCTAATCACAGAATGCTCGAGCCTCAAACAAACTTCTTTAGTTAGCGCCCCAATCCGAAATGAATGCGATCCAAACTCCATCCCTTGAAAACC
>CAJPDP010564330.1:0-13106 GCA_905336975.1 Bombina variegata variegata
TATATATATATATATATTCACGTAATGTTAACACTAAAATATGTACCCCAGGGTTTATTATACGTTTTCTTACACAAAGAAATAAAATAACTTTTGTTAAGTTTTTATTTATTTTTATTTTTTACATATTACTAGAAGTTCGCATTTCAAGAAATGAGAAACACATAATAAAAGGCTATGATTAAATTAAATTAAAAATTAATTATACAACAGTTTTCTTATCACAAAAATATTACACGATAAATTTAGGAAGACTTTTGGGAGCAGGAATGTTAAAATACCTATTGACACAATAATGTCACCATAGGGCCTGAATATTTCGCACTACACACAATACAGTAGAATCCTGAATAGATATAGGAGATTCCCTTCACATTTACTTCACATGAGCTAAATCACACGGTGATACTGAGGGGGATTATCAAGACCCCCAGGAGAAGGTAGACTCAGAGAACTTGCAACACTTTGCAAATACTTTGCTAAATGAACTTCACATATAAAATGGATCTATTCTCTCACAACATGGGATAGGTAGCTAATCCTATAGTAGAAAAGGAATCTAGGTAGTATGTAACAGGATCCAGGGAATCCAGTGGGTCTCTGGGGATCACCAGTCTTTTTGGGACGCCTTTCACTCCTCTTCTTCCTCGGTCTCGGGTTTTTCTTGGCTGTTTGTGGAGGGGCTGGAAGCTTTGTTTTCCTTTTTCCACTTCATCCTTCGGTTCTGGAACCAGATTTTGATCTGTCTCTCGGTCAGACAAAGGGCGTGGGCGATCTCAATCCGCCTCCTGCGGGTCAGGTAACGGTTGTAGTGGAACTCCTTCTCCAATTCTAGGGTCTGGTACCTCGTGTAAGTCTGCCGGCCTCTTTTCCTGTCTGTGCCTGAGGAAGGTAACAGAAAGCGCGGAACCATTAGTCTTATTACAAATATATTATTATTTGTAACTGTTACGGGTGTAGATTGCTATTTTGTGGAATGAAAGTAAAATCCAAAATATACTACCCTAGTTTGTATAATTAAATAAATAGATAGATAGATAGATAGATGTAGATAGATATATAGATAAACAGATATATAGTTAAACATATAGATAGATATATAGATAGATAGATGATAGATGATAGATAGTAGACATATAGATAGATAATAGATAGGCATATAGATAAATAGATAGTAGATAGAAATATAAACAGATATATAGATAGATAATAGATAGATAAAAGATAGATAGATAGATAGATAGATAGATGATAGATAGATTATATATAGATAGATGATAGAGAGAGAGAGAGGTTATAGATAGATAATAGATAGATAATAGATAGATAGATAGATAGATAGATTATAGATTGATAGATAGATAGTAAATAGATAGATTAATAGATAGATTAAAGATAGATAGATAGATAGATAGATAGAAAGATAGATGATAGATGATAGATAGATAGATAGATAGATAGATTTGTGTTTGTTTAAAATCATATGGCAGAACTTTTCATACAAAAGTGTTATAAAACACGTGGTAATCACCCGTATGTGTAAAACACATATATACATATAAGTACAAAAAACATACACAGGCTTATTTATATTTACTTATAGCACAAATCGCTGCATACTAATATATAGGGGTGTACTGATACATTTTGGAGTGACTATTAAGCACTTGTAAAGGATACAAAAAGCAATAAGCAATGAAATAAACATCACTGAGTAGCAGACCCCCTAAGATGCACACAATGGAATAATTCTCCATAACACTTCTGTAACTGTGCTGTACCACGGAGAATTTGCCACAAAAATTCCCTATAAAAAATAAAATTATGTTTATGCTTCAGAGGGAGCAGGATTAATATATAATCTGACTTGCGCCCAATAACAATGAATCTAATAAAAGGCATTCCCTTTACAGCTCATAGCGGACATTCTGACTGTCAGTGTGTAATAAATATACAGAAATATTGAGATACACAGTGACCAGTCTGCAGCTGCACAGACCAGAAGAGCATCTTAGACATTATCATTAGAACTTATTCAGTTTATATTCGTTATCCAATAATTAATACAATTAAATATTTACAATTTCAGTTGAATCCATAAGTCATTATACTTCTGGTATAAACAAAGTGTAGAATGAGATGGAGACAGTGAAGTCCTCTCTCTGGTATACAAAAGGTGTAGGGAAAAGTGCAATGTGTTTATGTTCACTTCCCATTGAATACCAGGTCCCTGTGCACTCTCTTGCAAAGGTCTAATTACACCTCATTATGGAAGATCATTAGTACATTTATCAGAAAGCGTAAAAAGTTTTAAAGCTATGACGTCAAGAATATAATGGCTTTTTATGTAACTAATTAATGCAGAACCCTAAGACAGATAATCAGATAACAGATTCATATGTTTACAGAGAAAAACGCAAATATACAGCCATAGAGTGAGACATATATAAAGATATAAATCTATACTTGTGAACACAAATATAGCAAGGAAAAAATATAGATAGATAGATAGATAGATAGATAGATGGATAGATAGATAGATAGATAGATAGATAGATAGATAGATGGATAGATAGATGGATGAATAGATAGATCGATAGATATGATTTTATTCTCAGATAGAGGGAACCTGTATATATTCCGTTGCATACATTTAGTTGTTGAAATGACCCAGGTCCCTTTCTCCAGACCTTATTATATGACACCTAACAGAAATCCTTTTATATACACTTTTCCCTTGTATCCTATACACTTTTCCCCCAGATGAAAGGAGCGCTACTTCATCACTTTCTGCTATTTGGATAGCAGCTCCTGTGTTGAATTTTGGATGTTTATGTTGTAAACGTTCAGAATTCACGTAAATTATTTTGAGAAATGTGACTTCTCTGTGCTATTAGCCTATGAATCAGATACATAAATGGATGTGTTTAGCAAGTCAAGTGGAATCAGCAGCTCTATAACCCGACTGCCTATTCATTCCCTTACAACTAGATTTGTTTCATACATTTAGATAGCATTGTATTTCACATACTCCATTGGGATAAACAAGGTGATCAGCTAACGGATCCCACCAGATGAGGCTGTAACTAATTGCAATGCCACAGGGTCTGGAAGAGAAGGGGTTAACCCTAGTCCTAGCTGAACAAGGTCATAAAACACATAGGATTCGCCATTTCTCTTACCTGTACTTCTCATCCAGGGGTAAATCCTGAAGTTATTGTCCCCCTGCAGCTCTGAGTCCCTCTGCTCGGTCTTGGTGCAGCCCGTCTTGGAAGAGTCAGTGGGGCACATTAGGGGCAAATTCTGCTCAAAGGGGGCGCAGTGCATGTTAAATGTGGCAGCCTCCAGCCCGTAGCCAGAGGGGTACATGGGCGCAGTTTGGGGGTGCATGCCGCCCCCACTGCTGTACAGCCCGGGCATGCTGCTGGCGAAGCCAGTGCCGGAGCCGGATCCATATCCTGCGGACCTCTGCCCGCTGGAGGCAAAAGCGCACGAAGTTTGCTCTGCGAACACTCCGGATGGGAAGACAGAAGTCGCAGTTTGATATTTGGAGAATAAAGCATTGGCATAATACAATGAACTCATAATTTGGCCGAATGATTTGTAGGCCGGGACGTTTTAGTGTCGGTTTTACGAGGTACCGTTGATATATTACAGAATTAGAGTCCAGATTTACACCAAAAAGGACCCCCTTTTTCCTCCCTGACCATGTGACTGGATCACACGTGACTTTCCTCCATCCAATCCACACTGTGCTTCCCACTGCTCTTGTAATGTGGAAAAAAATTGTTGTACTGCTAGATTTATAAAATATGATAAATATTTGATGCGATGTAACCCTCAAAGATCTATGTTTAAAGGTGAAATTGCTCTGCAGTCGATAAGTGAGCTGTAATCTGTTTCAAACCAGACAAAAAAGCTGCAGATAAAAACCTGGGCACTGTTGACTTCTAAAGCAGGAAAAAAACTGAAACACTATTTATTTGAGTATTGATTTGTTCTACCGGTCCTGTCTGCTTTCTGTAAGATTTGCCTATCTTTGCCATTGTTATAATTAATGGGAACTGCATAATGTCTCTCAGACTGGACCAAGGGGGTAACCGCAAATTCATCCAACCCAGGCACAATGTTTTCCAAGGATTAGCTAGAATTTCATGCAGGTTTGAGTGGATCACTGAACTGAGAATACAGAAGCTATTAATACAACGTCTGGGCTGGCTACAACTCACAATGCAACATAGGACTTAAAATATCTCCAGCTTCCAACCAGCCCTTACACTTTCCCACCTGAAACATTGCAACCATCTAGATTTTTTGTTTGTTTGTTTGTTTTGGCTAATAATAAAATGCTGCAAATAAAATGCACTGTATTCTACATTCTACAACTGACATATTTGTGTTACCTGAGCATGGGCATCATAAGATCAACCAGTTTAGCTTCATTCTTCATCATTCTCATCCCCATTTCTAGAGCTTTTGTATAGTTTTAGTTATTCCTGTTGCCAATTTCTATCCACTAAACAGAGCCCTCCTCTGTCTGCCCAGCACTAAAGTGTCTCTGTGATTGCAGTGTCTGTATTCTGTTATTTCCCCCTCTTTTTTTTTCTATCCCAGTAACCCTGGAGGAAGTGAAGCGAGTAGACAGACGATGGATGTCACAAATTCCCGCTTGTAAACTTTATTGTGAGTCTGTCTTCCGCAGCTTCCATGTTTAGACAATAGAACAAAATGGGCAAGACAATAAAATATAGAATAGCCCCCAATAAAGTAATTCACGTTTACAGTATACATTCTGTTCACAGCAACCCTAAAATCATCACTTTACAACTGGTTTCACTGGGCGCATGCTAACTAAATCCTCTCAGCAACACTGGAGAACAAAAAAGTGCCTGGGACTAAAGAGGAGTCAGGGGACCTAGCAGTGTGTTAGAGAGGGGGTCTACGTGTCATTTAGGCAGTTTCATGTTGTTGGTCTTTTTTATAGAAGAAACACATCAATCACAAACAAGGATAGTAGTGCACAAAAATAATTTCTATAGCAAACAAATGAAAAATCCCCACAAAAAGCTATTGCATTATACACAAACACTAGGAAGTCCAAAGATAGAACATTTTTTTTTGTTTTTTTTTTGTTTGTTTTTTGTGTTTTTTTCTCCTGACAATGGGGAATTTTATGTATCAAAGTTTGGTGAGGGGGTTACATAGAGGGGATACAGCTACATATCTTACAGCAACCCCCCCCCAACCAACCCCCCTTCTGCATTTCTCTTGCTTGGAATCTCCTGGAAGGTAGTGACTTGCAGTCCACAAGCCTGGGTGCTACTAGCATCATTATTCCACATTAATTAGATTTTTCCCCTTTTTGTCCATCCAGTCCCTCCTCAGTCTCCTGAGCTCTTTCCATTTTCTGTTTTTCCAGTTCTTCCTGCTCACATTTGCTGCTGGGGAACTTGTCCTTATTGTTTTCCTTTTTCCACTTCATCCTCCTGTTCTGGAACCAGATTTTGACCTGTCTCTCTGTGAGTCCCAGGGCATGAGACACCTCGATCCTCCGCTTGCGAGTCAGGTAGGGGTTAAAGAGGAATTCTTTCTCCAACTCCAGGGTCTGGTAGCGGCTGTAGGTCTGTCTCCCTCTTCTTCGTCCGGCGGCTGCTGGAGGAGAGAAAGGTCAGCAGTGAGTGGGTGGTGGGTTCTGGGGGAAAAGGGGGAGATGTACCCTAGTGTCAAACTCTGGCCATTGAAAGACAAAGAGATACAGAAAAGTATACACTATATCTACAGATAAAAAAGCCCAATATAATGAAGAATGTTCATAATAATATCATATAATTATTGCAGTAAGTAAACCTCATGAAACTGCAACCTTCAGCATAGTGGAATACTCATGTAGCTCTATTGTGAATTAGAAATGGCAATAAGATTTAGACCAAGTGTAGTCCAAGACAACCACCCAAGTATCATTATAAAAACATGTGTCTGAATGATCTGGTAATGAAATAGCAAAAGGATGTAAATCAAAATGATAGTGGAAGACTGATATATTAAGTGAAGATATCGTCATATTCTGTTAATGAAATGACACATAGAGCAAGTATAAAAGAGGAGAGTTCTCCCCATGCATGAAATAAACATATAACCCTATTATGATAATGAAATGACCAAAGGGACTCACATTAACTGTTATAAAAAGGGGATAACCCAATATCAAAATTAAGCTATAGCTCTGCTATGAAAATGAAACAGTCTAAGGGGCTTACACCAAATATATTAGAATTGTTTATTTTACATTTGAAATAAAGTTTTTGACACTTTTGTGGCAATAAAATTACACTGACCAGGACTCATCGTATAACAAAAGGTAACGCTCCTATTGCATAAAACAGGGTATTTCTTTGTTCTTGTAAAAAAAATATATTAAAATGGAATTCAAAGCTTTCCACAAATTCAACGCAAAGCTTCATATAGATTTAATGAATACACTGAACAATGAGGCTCTTTGCATAATGAAAATAAACCCAAAGTCTATTTGATGATGAATTGCTAAAAAGATAATTGTATATCAGGAAAACGTAATCTATGCTGCTTATTAACATTATGTCCATACTGCAATACAAGGCACATTCTGCAATAATTATACAGTGAATAAGCATGAAACTGTATTTAAAATAAAATAGAATCAGTCACCAAGGATAATAGAATGCAACTTCCCCATATTCCCCGGGCACAATACAAGTATTTCCACGATCTAATTAATACAGGATAATAGGGGTAATACAGAAAGTAAGGAAAGAATTGAACTCTGACCATGCAGAAAATGCAGATATTGCCCCATTCTGCTCTACAGCCCAGGTTACAATTACAAAGGGCTGGGAAATCAAGGGACTCTGTACAAGTGCCCAGCAGTAAAAAAAAGAGCATCAACCCTCCATCCGGGCAATTAAACTATAAAGCAATTCACAAGTGCACAAGTTTAGCCCCATAAAGCAGTAAAAGTATCTCGGGCGGCTTTTATGGAGCTGCCTCCCCCTGTAGCTGCCCTGTCCCCCTCACCTTGTGGTCTCATCCATGGGAAGAGCTGTGTAGGAGATGGGCTCTGCTCAGAGCTCTCTGCCTCCTCGCCCAGGCCAGCCGAGGCCAGTTTACAGTCGGTGTATTGCACTAGATCCGAGTCCTGGCTGCTGAACAGGCTCTGCCTTTGCAAGGGGTCGTATCCATAGAAGGTGCTGGGGTCCCCATGGCAAGTTACCGCGCACGGGTTCTGCTGGTAGGGGGGCGAGGAGAGCGAGGAGGTTCCGTGGTAAAACTCCTGGATCTGGCTGGGATGCTGAAAGGTTCCTCCAGCACTAGGTCCATACACCACTGTGGGTCTGCCTCCCAGATCCTGTGCAAAGCCACAATCATAGTAATTGGGGCGCAAAGACTCCCCTGTTTTGTATTTGGAAAAAAGTGAATTAACAAAATAAGAACTCATTTTAATTGTGCTTTTTTTGTTGGTTTTTTTTTCAAACAGGGGATTTTTTTTTAAGGGGAGAAGGAGCTGAGGTTCTGGCCGAAGTGTCTGTGATTTTCCAGGAAAATAAAAGAAACTATAATCAAAAGTCTATGTCTGTATGGTGTGGCATTTCCTAAAAAAATATACCACTTAAAAAGAGTTCTTGCTTTACATTTCCAAGAAGAGATGCCAGTTCATAAACAGTTTTCTTTGATTTACTTCGCCGCAAATGAGTTGTTTCATATTTTCCAGCCTCTTTTCATGATCATTTGCATCTATTAGCAAAGCCGCCTCCTATTGGCTTTGCGCGCTCCTCACGGACTGGGCTGTAGGTTTGGGAGACAGACAGAGGATAAAGCAGAGAGGAGCTTGAGGGGGAGATCTGCAGAGAATATACGGATTAAATATGTTTAACTACCTACACTAATGAGATCTCTCTCTCCCCACAACAAATCACATACCTTGCAAACCCAAAAGAAAAAAAAAAAAATAGAGAGATTGATTTTTGGGGAGTGTTGGAAATGAAAGAGAGGGGGACATTTAGTCGTTAATTTCACAATTTTAACGAGGCAGTTTTAGCCTTCCTAAATGTCAGGGTCGGTTTAGAAAACTGTAAAAGTACACGATTTAATTGCTACTAGTTTTTAAAGGTTCAATAAATGTAATTGGTATTTTAATATGAGTTATCAAATCATACAGATTCTTAGGCTAAACATATTTTAAAACAAACGAGCTAGTCATATTTAACATTTTAATGATCAATTCCCCTATTATTGATAAAGGTTTAACTATGGCGTGAAAAGAATTGCATTTGTAATCGCCAAAAAAAAAAAGGCTGTAAACTGTTTAGCAAACTATAAAGCGCAATAAAGCCGGAATGTTGATGTTGTTTATGTAGAGACATATAAAGGCTGTTAGCTTTTTATGAGCTGCTTCCATTACAGCTATAAAATAGAAGCTTCCATTGGAATCTTCCACATTATTGCAAGATGTTGCAAGTGTCAATATTGAATTAAAATAATTATTGTTTTCAGAATACTACTTGCTCTTTTTCTGAGTGTGAGGAGAAGCTTTATCCTGAAGGTTCATGAAATACTTCAAAGCAAGTGCTGGGAAGGTGAACTAAAAGCCATTATTTGCCCCATCTGTGGCCCTGTGTGGGTAGCTGCCCCTCCTGTACCAGCCCCCCCCCCCCCTATCGCCAGAATCTAACCCTGAAAATGAGATTCTCTACTGCGCTGCTCTCTATGTTGGATGCATAATTTCATTTCTTTTGTCACATTCCTGGATTTAGGCTCCAATTCCACTTTAATAACAAAGATTATGGGCAAATCTTAGATTAATCATTATAAATGTATGTGGATAAACTAATAAGCTTTCCCAATTCTCTATTTATGTGATGATATGAATGGACTGTATATGTAAATGTGTGTATATATATATATATGTGTGTGTGTGTGTGTTTATATGTGTGTGTGTGTGTAATGCACTCCACTCACATCATAAAGAGGTATTAATATGCATTATATATTAATATACATTATATATAAAGATAAACTACTGTAGAACCTGTATAATATAAAGCAACTCAAATTGTTTTATAAAAAGGGCCTGGAAAGATTCAAAGGCATAGCCATAAATCTCCAATTTATTGTGCATTTGTTATAAAGTCACTACCTCTTCACAATTAGATTCAAATTAGTTGTAAAGTGAATTTTGTTTCACGTTGGATCAAAGTTTTTATAGAGGTGACAGAGTGCAGTATGATGTGAAAAAAGTGTACGTTACATAATGTCTTGTATATCATTTTTTATATATATATATATATATAGAGTTTGTTTCGCAATAAAATATATAGTTGAAAACATATCATTTGGATCCATAGGGAGAATAAATACGTTTTATGATTGTTATATACGTATTATGTGTGTTAAAAGCTTAAATGATCTTATTAATGCAGTGAAAAGATATAGGCACAAGGAGCACAGAATCTAAAAGGTACAATATTTCTATAGCACAGCTCAGTAAAAAATATTTTGTTTATTTTAGGTTCAAATGTTCACATTCATTTATATTTATATACCTTTACCTCCAGCAAACCTTACATAATTTAGGTGCATTTAATAAAAGTATTATACTAAACCCACTAATTAAGATAATTTAAAATGGATAAAAAACGGATATAAAAAGAAGATTCTCATAAATATGTATGTGTGTGTGTGTATATATATATATATAGTTTCCAGAGGGGATACCTTGAGGTGGAAGTGTTGAATTTTCTTTATTCTTGGAAGTTTTTATTGAAACTCTCCGCAATATTCATAAGAGACAACATATTCTTCATACATATTTTGGTTATTAAATTCACACAAAGTGATATTAACTAACGCATAATACAATGCTGTTTTCTGTATTTAATTTTCTGAATTTCCTCCATAACTATTGACTTTGGGATCTCATTTAATATAAAGCTTCTGACTAATGTTTAATTTGAGCATTAGGAATAGCAACCAATGTGCTGAAAGATTCAATAGGAAATTAAAGTAAACTGTCAAATACATTTTCCACAAATCAGCAATTATAGCAATGCCTATACATATTTATTGTATATAGTGTGACCCTAGAATAGTTTATGCAGTTAAGAGTTTATTTGCATTAGTTTAAAACCCGCAGGGACAAATCTCCCTAAAACTGTATCATATTACCTCTTATGTCACTAATCTTCCTTTTCGCTATTGTTCACTAATTCAGCGATTGTTAGAACATTTTACAGTGTAATAAACCTGAAATATGTCTTAGATGGGAAATGTTATGTTTTGTGTTCCTGTGTCATTCTATTTCCTATCGCAATGATCAGATATAGAGCTCCGAAGAAAAATACATTTTATTAAAAAAAAAAACAACAACAAAAAACAAATAAAAAATACAGAGATTATATGCATTTTTTAAAGGAAAATAACAGTCTTCTTGAGTATTAAATCCCATTGTTCATGGATCAAGAGCATCACCTAGTGGTACTTTTAAGAACAACCACGGTTTTAAAATAACCCAAAAGAGTTTGAGTGGAAGGGAAAAATACATTTATTAGCTCTGGGCTTTGGAGAAGGGGAGTTTGGTTGGGAAGATGAAGAGATTATTTGCTATCACTCCCTTAGAGACAATACTTTAGTCCAGTATGGACAATAAATATAAAACTTATATATATATTTCTTTAGAACGTAATATGACTTTAGATTTGAGTAGGGGAGTGTGGGCCAGGTTGAGAGGCCGGACATGGAGGCAGATAAACCAAATCTCCAGACGTCTGGCAAGAAGTTTCTGTTTATTTGGGACATTTATTACTTGAATTCTTGTAGCCTGGAATTGCTAAGGGAAGAAAGAAAAACAAAGAATCTTGGACCCCAGTGAGTTTACTCCAATGCTTCTGAAAAGGAAAACAAAAAAAGGACAGAGAAATTCCCACTTTCATTTCCCTCATATATTTTGTTTGAGCAGTTGGAGGTATTTACACGACTTAGTCAGGATCTCTGAAACTTCCTCACTTGTCTGCCTATAAAGTTTTACAGCGGTTATATCTTTTTATGGCAGAGCACTAAACGGAATTTTCCTTTTTATGAGTAGCTCTTGGTTTTAAGTCCACTGATTCTCTTTTGTTTTCTCAAAGAATTATGCAAATTTACTTAAAAAATGTGGGGATGTAAAAAAAACCTTTAAGGAACAATTCATTCCCTAGAATCTATCTACTTTTACCGTGGGTTATAAAATCCCTATTAGTTTTCAATTGGTGTCGTTTGAAAATAAAATATTAAAAAGACAGTACTGGCAGAAGAGATAGAGTAGACCATAATCTTTTTCCACTAAATCACATTAGCAGCCAGAAAATATTACAACATCAAATTCATACAGTGCATTATATATGTGTGTGTTTAAACGATGAAATATCTATTTGTCATTAATGAATTTACGTTTCTTTGACAGATTTTCCTCAATTTCAATGAACATCAATCAAGCAAATTATCTGAATTATATATTTCCCCATAAGCAATAAGGTTTTGGAATATTACTTAAAACATATTGTGTATTAAACTTTAATAAGGTTTGGATTGGGTACTGATATGTTATTTTAAATAGTTTTCAATAAATATGTAAAAATTTGTTTGGTTTGTCATAAATAAAGAAACCATATATGAGTGCAATTTACTAATTGATAGGCGGTATAGCAGAAACGATTAATTACCAAGAATACTCTATTTAATAAAATAATGTATCAAGAAAATTATTTGTCAAACATTCCAAGAGGGGTGACCAGTAATTTGAAGTCACTAATTTAATAACAAAACTTGGTTTCAACAAGAAAATAAACATTACACCAAAAAATGCAATTTTTCTCAATTGTAAACAGTTTGACACGACGATAAAACTGGAACAAGCTATATTTATACACACAGTTTTCAAGTATAAAGAAACATATAAAATATACAAACACTATACTTGGCACTAGACATCTATATACTGTATTGTAAAAACATCATTTCACAATAAATTATAAATAACTAAATCTAACCACACAAACAGCTCTTTTTGCTATATAAACTAGAAAGTGTATATTTATTCATTTGGTTTTCTAAAAAACTATTTATTTTTAAACAAATTGAGAACATTCAGTGTGCTTTTCTGTTACAATATCAGAACTCTGTATAAAAAAGCCATTGGCTGGTTGAAAGATATTTTAAGAAGAAATTAGCTGGAAATGAAATATATACTGGTTGATCACAGATGTGATGATGACTGCATCTCAGGTAAATGTCACATACCCCAAGAAACTCTGCTTGGAAATTATTTAGTTCCATTCATTTTATTAAACCTGCAATCAGATTAGTTCTAGATACCCTCACTTGTGACTACGCCAAATGCTGCAGATGAGAGGATAAAATTGTGTAGGACATAGAATATCTAATTAAGCACAGCACATCACAGGAAAGAACATTACTGGTCTCATTTTGCATCCTACCTGATAATACTAAAAAACAGGATTTAAATGCCATGCAAAACGTGGTAAAGTCCTAGGTGAACTGTAAATGGTTTCTGTCACTGTCCCAGGAATAAGGAGCAAGTGGAAGTTCAGATGTGAACTTTAATCTTTGCCCTGCTCCTTGTTCAATTTCTTCATTTTCATTCTCCTGTTCTGAAACCAGATTTTCACCTGTCTCTCACTCAGGTTAAGGAGCCTGGCTACCTCGTGCCTCCTGTCCCTTGTTAGGTACATATTAAATAGGAACTCTTTCTCCAATTCTAGCGTCTGGTATTTGGTATAAGGGCATCGCTTTTTCCTGGAGGATCTTGCATGTAACCAGTTAGCTGAAGGATTGGCTGAAATATAAGAGGAGAAAGTAAAATATTGGCTATAAATATAAATATGTATGTATAGGTGAAACACACACATACATATGTATCAATAAACTATTATTTCTAAATGATTGAAGTTACCTGAACAATAATAAACGTTCCCCTTCACTCCTTTTATTAAACATAATTTTATCGTTTATTTTTTTGTATATATTAATGCAGACCTTTTGCGAAAAAAATTGTTATACATATATACATATATACATAT
>CAJPDP010564336.1:0-11830 GCA_905336975.1 Bombina variegata variegata
TCGGTCAGTGTTAAGTAGGATGTGCTATGTATTACACTAGTATACTGTACAATACTAGTGTAATACAGGGCCGTCCGAATCCATCTGAATCTACCTGAATAAATTCGAATCGATTCCGATTTATTAGGTAGATTCGGCACTACCGCGATTCGGAAATTCGAATCAATCCGAATCTCCGAATTCGACAAATTCGTCCGAATTTCGATTCGGACCGAATCGAAATGCACATGTCTAGTAATGAACAGACAGATAAAGCTCTTCTTTTATATCAGGAGAGAAGGAAATTTCCTTCTCTCCTGATATTAAAGAAGTGCTTTATCAAATCAATATAACTGAGATAAATTGCAACTAGGTTTCCAATTGTTATATTCACTTATGATTGACAGCTTAACCAGCCAATCGTGATTGTCACTAAATCGTTTCTGTATGAATCACTCTTTTGTGTTCTTTAAATATATTTTTATCATCCACGCACTAAGCATAATTGTCTTGACAATAATATGAAATACTTTTAAAACCCTATAACTGCTTAAATTCATAATCTTTATATTTACACACATAATCGAATTTCAATTTCACAAGATTAAATGAATGACATCTATCACATCCAATGAGATTGGATGTTGAGATTATTGACATTAGCTATGACGTGATCGTAAATTCATATTTGATATAATACATACTCAATGACTATCTGTGTTACAGTAATTAGACAATCCGCTATTAAGGATACCATCCAAGGAGAAATATCACTTTGAAATTGTGATTATAAGTCATCACTTTTAGCACTAATTATTATTAATAGTACCGTATTCTAAGCAATGAAATCGCTTTGGAAGTGATTGACAGATTACTTGACAAATCACCATCAGCGGGACCCTATAAATTACCGCAAGAAGTTTAGCAAAGCGCCCTTTGATAAAACCTTGACAGCGAAACACGTTTTTTTGTTTTGTCTAAGAATTTTAAACAGCATAATGGTATTATAATAATAAGAATAAGAGGGTTACATTGGAACTTTATGGTACCTAACTTATAATAGTGATACAGAAAGCACTGTACTCACTGTAAGGGTTTTATTCAGACACCAACAAATTACTTAAGTACCTTATTTATGCATAAAACCATGTGTTGTAATTACACATTCACTTTATCACACTAATTACAGAATTTTACCTATTTCCCTCTCTGACTCCATATTATACCCATTTGTGTGTTTTAAATATTTTCTGTTTTTATGTCATAACTTCTAATAAAAGTTGTTTTAATGTATTTTGGCAATCACCATAATTATGTGATATTTGCATCTGTGAGTGCAATTTGTATATTCTTTTTATGTTTTCTACTGTAACTCTCTTTTCTACTCAAAGTATGTGTGTCAAATACAAGTACCCTTGGCCCATTGAAGTGTTGTCAATGAGTGCACAAAGTTTTCTTTAGAAGATCTTGCAAAATTAATTATTTTTATAAAATACTTAAAGGGATATGAGACCGCAAAATGTTATTTTGTGATTCAAACAGAGGGGTCCATTTAACAAAGCCAATTCTGCACGAGCATGGGCTGTCAATCACCCCTGTATGAAAAGCATCCCCTCCCCCCAAAAAAACTATCCTTAAAAGAAATGATACAAAAACAGCCCCTATACTAAAAATAACAAACCTGTATGAACTATATGACCTTCATAACGAGGCCTCTCCATAACCTCACAAGCATCTATGAATCTAGCCCAAGATCTATATAGGGTGATGGCTTATGCCAGTATTCAATATGGCATAATTTTGAGAAACCAACTCAGCAACTGATAGGCTTTCCAGTCTCCATAAAAACAATAGACAACCAGTGAATACTCTAGGGAGAGGTATATAGGGTCACGACCAGACCTCAGATCTGACCCAATTGTCTCCAGCCACTGCCGGTTATATGCCTATAGAAGCCTTCATAATAGACCTACAGCCATTTAGCCCATAGGCCATTTGCCAAATTCAGCTTTTATACTGACTTCATCAATTAGGTGTCAAGTATTTTTACATATATTTTACTGGACAGCATGTTGAATTCTGGACTGTCTGGTTAAATTCTGGACACCTGGCAACTCTACCAAATGAACATGAAACATTACATTTTATAAATGAGGTGGCATAGACAGCAAACAAACTGCATATAATCCTTGCTGCAACAGGGCTTTCATATCTATGTGGTAAAGCATAAGCAATTTACATATTACAGTGTTTCTACAGAAAATAGCAATATATTTAAAATTATTATTTTAAACAGGGTCATATATTTTGCACGGTCAGAGCTTGGCACAGATAGCCAATCCCTGTACTAGTATGCACAGAGACTTTAAAATTCATTATCCCCTAACCTGTGTCCTTTATGCTCTCATGCTTTGTTATTTTCCTGCTTTTGTCCGATGGCAGATCATGAACTCAGCAACCTATCTGCTTTTGGCTTGGTACAAGTGAGGACCATACATCAAGCTGTCCTAACGAAAGTCCTGGCAAATGTGAAAGCTCTTTAATGAGTTTATCTGGCCGTTAATTCTTCATCTGCCATGCAAAGATGCTGGTCTCTTTGTTTTAGCAGCACATCAAAAAGTTAACAGTGTGAGTGTTGCACAAATGTTGTAGGTTCTTCTCTTGGCTCATGAAACAAATTAAATAAAAAATTCCTAAAAAAATAGACAAAACTTGTGGATGATTATTACAATTTCTAGCATTCTCTTGGACTGAATGCTTGTTTTTTTCCATCTTTAATATGTTGTTGATTGAGGGGTACAAAATGACTGTGCTGATTCTGTTTGATAAAGGGCAAATACCAGCTTTGTATCACTGCATTTTAATTAAATCATTATATTTTTCTTAGTTTGCATATTGATTTTACGTATAACTTATTTTTACATCAAATTCATGTTTGTTTAATTACATTATTTTTCATTATCTCTCCTCCTTTCCTATGAATTTATTTGCTTCAACTTTCCCTATTGCTAAAGTGAAGTTTTCTCAGTAAGGGCCCGATGATCTATTTCATTTATAAAATAGTGTCTTTACAGCCAGCTCCATTACTTTTAATAGGAGACATCTTGTCACTTGCAGGGACTGCCAATTTTTTATGATAATTCCACCAGGGCAGCTCATGCGAGGGTCGCCATGAAAGTCCACGTCTGATCTGGTGAAGTTCATATCATCAGTATACACAAGTATCGTTTGGGTGCAGAGTTGAATAAAAACCATGATTACAATTGTGGAGTTACCAGAAACCTAAGTTTCATGTTATACAAATGCAAATCCCTAATACAATTGCTATTCAGCTGGTCTATCCCTTACAATACAGGTGTTTGCATCAATACCATTGTAAAGCGTGAAATGGCAATAGAAATTTACATTTGTACCTCCTTATGTGATCCTTCCTAGCAAGGGAAAAAACCTACAACCTTCCAAGTAAGTCTTCTACTACAGAAAATGTTGTCCACGGGACACACCCTCTGCTCCTTCCTTTTACATATAAAGCTGAGACATTGTTGCAAACATGTAGGTAAACAGGTTTCCAAAAGAACAAAGACCCTCTGAACTTTTATAAAAAATGAATGTTCAATCTTTATTAAATGCAAAAGGATAAAAGTAAACAGCAGAGCAGCATCCAAAATATGCTACAGTAGCAAGTAAGGTCACAGTCTTACGCGTTTCGGCATTAATTCGCCGTAAGTGATGTTAAGTGCTACACAAATTTAAAGCACCAACTCTCCCATGATTGGTTAATTAAAAACACACCCAATATACTTGCTACTCGTGATTGAATACTGAGTAAAAAAACCCTCCTCTTTATTGATTAACTCAACACAATTTCTCATATGTATATTAACCCTTGGTATGATAAATCATAAGTGCTCTATTTCCTTTTCAGTCAAATTAATTATCTGAGCATAGTACTTTACATGTCAGCTATATATCGATATTATTATGCACTGGTTATTTCTACGCTCTAACAGGTGGATTACTACCCTTTACATTATACTGTGCATTAGGATAGCCACAGCTGAGAGCTACTGTCTAGTCTTATAACCAGGTCAATATATATTTTTAGATATGCATAAACAGTTACTATGCTGTGTCAATTTTTGGGAATGAATCTTGGGCTTTCCCTATTCCCCTAATAGCTTTATTTAGAGCTTATTAAAAATAGGTGAATTGGAATTGGGTAGATCTTTTGATAGCTTGTACTTTATAATCTAATGTAATGTAGCTATTGATGATAACATATGAAAAGTGATCACAACCCTGCTCTCTCTTACCAAAATGTACTATATATTCACGTATATCCTTAAAAATCTAACATCTGCTTCCCTTTTTAATACACAGCATAGTAACTGTTTATGCATATATAAAAATATATATTGCGTAATATTGACAAAATTACAGATGGTATTGACAAGATCGGAAGTTGCGGATCATTGACGTCATCCGGAGGAGCCAGGTACACGAGCTGCAGCAGTAGCGGGAGCAGAGGAGGCTCCAGAAGTGTAAGGCAACCTGGTTTTGAGCTAGAGTCGTCGGATTGAGGAAAGAAGGGTCAAGGAAGTTATTAACTACGGCCCTCTACAAGTCCCGACAGGATCTTAGCTTGTCCTCGGAGGGGTGAGTCGATCTATGAACCAGCATAATAACTGACTCGTATATCTTTGCAGTGTGCCGCATACTCTCTGTATCCACTTCTCCCGTGGTAAAGTTTTATATATCTACGGAAGGCTGGAATCTTATTGGGCTATTTTGAAATATAATATACATTTGCTCTATTGACTTTTATGTCTTCTCAACCTTGAGACACTCTTGTTGGTCTGTCATTGATTCAATTGGTTGGTTCACTAAGTAAAATTGGACATACATTCACATATATATATATATATATATATATATATTTCAGCACTGAGCAGCACTAATATAGAGACATCCTTTGAATACAAGAACTTTTTCTCATTATCAGCTGTTGACGATAAGGATTTGGCAGGTCTAGAACTTGATGAATTCTTTTCTATGGACACTACTAATACAAAGTTGAGTAATTTATTTTGTAATATGGAATTGCTACGCTTAAAAGAATTGAGGTTAAAGCTAGATACATGGATTATGAATAAATATATTTCTTTAAGTATGATTCCTAGGGGTTTGAGGGTGAAGAAATTCCCCACATTTGAAATCAGTGATAGTGATTTTGTAAAAAAAATGGAATAGAGTACTATCTGAACGTTCTATTAAGCTCATGGTTACGCTAGTTAAATACAAGGCAGATTTGCTAGGTACAGTGAGGGAGGATATTGTATCCCTACAACAAGAGCTTAATAAACATTAGACAAGTAAAGAATTATGCTGAATATGACAAACTCTTACAGAATGTTGTGGAATCACATAAAAAAGAGATTATACAAACTAAACACATAAAATTACTGAGTGACCAAAAATATTACACCACAGGTCAGGTCTTTATATAGCATAAATCTCATAGACGTAGGTAATACAAATTGTGGCAGGATGAAGAGGTAGATAATCAGGGGACTATGTCTACACAGGGATTCAATCGCAGAAGGAGAAGGAATAATAGGGGGAATAAAAGAGTAACCTTTAAAGGTACAGACAATGCAACTATGGATGAGGAATCCCTCTCAAACTTCTCCACCTCCTGCGATGAGGGTTCTAATTCGGAGGGAGAAGGCACTATGGCTAGAGATGTAACCATAATAGATAGTTCTATAGAGCCAAGCCCCTCCATAGTAGGCATTAACTCTGTAGTTACCAATACACAGTCTGTCACAGCAGGGGCAGTTCATAAAAATACCAAGAATAAGAATGTAGTTAAGATAAATAATGATCAAACAAGGACTACTGGCCCATTGCTTACTAATTCCCAGGAGACCCCGAAGACTAATACCCAGATGTCACCGGTTTTTCGGTCTGCCATGAAGGTCAAGGGAGGGGGTGGGACAGACAATGTAATGGGCACCAGAGCCAGGAACAGATACACAGTCAGAGAACCATCAACACAATGAGAGAGAACAACATTGTGATAAATATCTCTTCCTACACATTAAATGAACACGAATTGAAGGTACTTAACTTGGGTTTAGGATTTTGTCCAACTCGCAAATTTGACCTCTTCCAAACGATCCTAGACGTTAATAAATTTGTCAGAAACTTAACCCTACATAGACATTTTTTGAATACAGAGAGTAGATCCACTAAAGAAAGTGGTATTAATGATAATTTGATCACTATAGATAATACTAATACAATACATTCTCAGATATGCAAGATTTGGCTGCATTGCAGTCTCTGAGTATAGAAAGTGACCAAACACTACTAGGGGACTTAACACCGAGAAATGGCATGAAGTGTAGATCTAGATTTTACCCGGTACAGTCTAGGGGTAAGTCCCTAGAGAACTTTCGCAAAAGAGTTATGGAGGATTTAACCCACTTGGACATCACAGCTAACTCAGGCTACCCTAATCTATCCAGAAAGGAAAGGGAGGCTATAGTTTCACTACAAAGGAACCTATCAATTGTTATTAAACAATCTGATAAGGGTGGGAGTATAGTAGTGATGGACAGGGAGTTCTATACTAACAAGGCATAGAGACAATTGAGTGATAGTAACTCATATTTACCACCACATACAGATCCTACTAAAAGATTTCAACTTAGCCTCAGATCACTCCTAAACGATGGGTTATATATGGGGGTCATAGATAGGAACACATTTGATTACCTTCTAGTCAAGGATCCTATCTTACCTATTTTTCACCATATGCCCAAAGTCTACAAGGGCTTGGATGATATTAAGGGGAGACCTATTGTGGCGGGCATTGGCTCACTCTCTGAACATTTGTCAGAGTGGGTAGATAATATATTGCAGTCACTGGTAATATCCCTACCAAGCTATCTCAAGGACACAACTCATATGTTGACCCAAGTGGAGAAAATACAGGTAGAGGAGAATATGAGTTGGCTAACGGTTTACGTTGCTGCTTTATATACCTCCATTCCCCATACTCTTGGGATAACAGCAGTCCACTTCTTTTTGGACCTTATGACAGATTACAATGATGAGACCAAGAACTTCATATTGAGGTCTATAAAGTTCCTACTGGAAAACAACTGCTTTTCCTTTGAGGGGGTTTGCTACCTCCATAAGAGGGGTACAGTGATGGGAGCAAAATTTGCCCCGTCGTACGCCAACCTGTTTATGGGTTGGCTGGAATATACCTTTCTTCTGGGGGATAGCAACCCCTTCGCCTCTGCGATCATAGATGATCTCATTTTTATCAGCGTGTTTCATCAGAGGGAGGCGAAGAGATTTGTAGATTATCTCAATACCTGTGTACCAGAAATTAAGTTTACATTTGAATGGCACAGAACTGAGATTAATTTCTTAGACATCAAATTGATATTTGATTTCCAACATAAAAGAGTGGACACATGTCTATATCGAAAAGCCATTGCAGCCAATTCCTTATTACATGCCTCGAGTGCACACCCAAAGCATGTATTTTGCAGAATTGCAAAAGGTCAGTTTCTTAGAAACAGACGCATTAGCTCAAGGGATGATGCATTTGAGGCAGAATCTAAGGATTTGGAAAATAGATTCAGAGAGGATATAATTTAATAAACAATACCCTAGAGGAGATAAAACAACAGGAACGGGAAAACCTTTTACACAGAGTAGGAAAGAACAAGGAACAGAACAACAAAGCAGTTAGGAAACTTACTTTTGTTACCAAATTTTCTTCACAATACTATCAGGTGTGTAAGATTATTAAGAAATATTTGCCCATTATATATGGGGACGATCTACTTAAAGATTGTATTAAACAGGGATGTAAATTTCTGTACTCTAGGAATCTTACCCTTGGTAATATGGTATCCCCTAGCCAACTGAGAGCCCCTAGGAGCAGTAGCTCTTGGCTTACCCATAATGGTACCTATAGATGTGGAAAGAATTGCAAGGCATGTGAACACATCAAAGTGGGTCCAAACTTTATGTCATACTCGACAGGTCAGAGCTTCGACACAAAGGGTTGTATTAAGTGTTTTTCAACATTTGTGGTATACCTTATTGAATGCTCGGTCCATTCCAAACAGTATGTAGGGATGACCACTCAAGATGTCCGTACCAGGATACGCCTGCATCTTGGATATATCTCAAATATCAAGAGATGCTCAGAATTGGCACGTCACTTTATAGACGATCATAAAGGATGTGTGTCCACTCTAAAATGGAATGCTATAGAACTTATTAGGAGTCCACCCAGAGGCAGAGACAAATGGTCCATTCTAGCCAGACAGGAAGTATATTGGATCAATAAGCTGAGTACTTTGACTACAGCTGGCTTTAACTCAGCAAATGACATTATCAATTTTTGGGAATTAATCTTGGGCTTCCCCTATTCCCCTAATAGCTTTATTTAGAGTTTATTAAAAATAGGTGAATTGGGTAGATTTTTTGATAGCTTGTACTTTATAATCTAATGTAATGTAGCTATTGATTATAACATATGAAAAGTGATCACAACCCTGCTCTCTCTTACCAAAATGTACTATATATTCGCGTATATCCTTAAAAATCTAACATCTGCTTCCCTTTTTAATACACAGCATAGTAACTGTTTATGCATATCTAAAAATATATATTGAGCTGGTTATAAGACTAGACAGTAGCTCTCAGCTGTGGCTATCCTAATATATAATGTAAAGGGTAGTAATCCATCTGTTAGAGCGTAGTAATAACCAGTGCATAATAATATCGATATATAGCTGACATGTAAAGTACTATGCTCAGATAATTAAGTTGACTGAAGTGGAAATAGAGCACTTAAGATTTATCATACCAAGGGTTAATATACATATGAGTTAATCAATAAAGAGGAGTTTTTTTTTACTCAGTATTCAATCACGAGTAGCAAGTATATTGGGTGTGTTTTTAATTAACCAATCATGGGAGAGTTGGTCCTTTAAATTTGTGTAGCACTTAACATCACATAGAGTCTATGATTACGGTGAATTAATGCCGAAACGCGTAAGACTGTGACCTTACTTGCTATCGTAGCATATTTTGGATGCTGCTCTGCTGTTTACTTTTATCATTTTGCATCTAATAAAGATTGAACATTCGTTTTTTTAAAAAATTCCGAGGGTCTTTGTTCTTTTTGAAACCTGTTTACCTACATATTGATGGAGGAGTGGGAAGCTCCTTCTTTCCTGCCCTAAAGACCCCACTTTGTTTCTGATGCGGATCTCATAGCCCGTGCTCTACAGATTAGTTCCAGCCGTAGGAACGAAAAGTGGCGAAAGAGAGAGGAGAGCGGTTACAAAGTTGCACATAATTACAGACGGTATTGACAAGATCGGAAGTTGCGGATCATTGATGTCATCCGGAGGTGCGAGGTACACGAGCTGCAGCAGTAGCGGAGCAGAGGAGGCTCCAGAAGTGTAAGGCAACCTGGTTTTGAGCTAGAGTCGGCGGACTGAGGAAAGAAGGGTCAAGGAAGTTATTAACTACGGCCCTCTACAAGTCCTGACAGGATCTTAGCTTGTCCTTAGAGTGGTGAGTCAATCTATGAACCAGCATAATAACTGACTCGTATATCTTTGCAGTGTGCCGCATACTCTCTGTATCCACTTCTCCCATGGTAAAGTTTTATATATCTACGGAAGGCTGGAATCTTATTGGGCTATTTTGAAATATTAATACATATAAGAGTGACTCTATACATTTGCTCTATTGATTGTTGCAAACATCAATCCAACTCAATGCAAGGTGCAAAGTACAGAAAATAGGGGCACACATAAAATATGCAACTTGTTTTGCAGCAAATGCCCATGCCACTGCAAAAACATGGAAGTGACTATTGCAACGCCAACACGCGTTTTATCCCCCTACGGCAAAGGGACTTCCTCAGGTTAGCATACTCACATGGACTGTATAACCATAATTCCCCAGCTCAAATGGATTAAAACAATAATGCTATTATTTTCTTTTATTTTAACAACTACCATTGATTTCAAAACCTCTAAATATAAATGTTATGGTCACCACATCACAATATGAAAAACTTTACTTTTAAAATGGTGTCTATTAATTACTCACTTATATTTTTGAATATACGCGTTCAATGTATCTTGAAAGTGAACAAACACACTTTGAGCACAAAACTGTGCTGTGCTTAAGGAAGAAATCTTGTTTTGAATAATGAGAATAGTGTAAGTTAAAATGTCACTAATGGAAATATTACATTTATACAGGCATTGCATAAAGTTGTTTGCACAATGGTTTTCCTGATGTTGAGGTTGTGATTTATGTATTCTGGCATTTCTGTTGGTTCTTGTGTGCTATGAGACAATAACTAGCTTTATTTAAATATTTAAATTTTATTTTCATCCAACAGTGAAGGACTAGAAAGCAGATATGAGTTTAGCCTTAATTAATTGTATATTAAGCACATCTAAAATGGCATCAGTGTGTTTTTTTCTATTTACAAAAGCAATGTTTCTTTCATAAACATGATGAGTCGTTACTCCTGGAAATTCCACTCCTGGCCACTAGGAGGAGGCAAAGGTTCAAAAACTCACACAGCACTTAAAACCCTCCCACCTCACTGCTAAACTAGGCTTCCTTTGCCGGAGGAAGGTGAAGAATTGAGGTGTCCTAGATGTTCTTTTGTGAGAGGGGTTCTCAGACCTATTTGAGGTCAATTTTCTCCTCAGAGGGATGCTTTTTGGGCCAGAAGGGGAGTTTTTGGAGTATTGAGTAGTGGAACAACTACACCCAGTGAAGAGTTAGTCTCAGGCATATGACACTTGATGCAGGGACTGGTCCATTGGCCTCCTTCTGTTTGATTGTCATTATACTTCACACACACATATCCTCTGCTGTCATGCGTACAGAACTAGATTAGCTATCCACTGAAATAAGTCCTTTTCTGCAGATGGTAAGCCTGGTAGAATGGGTGCTTGTCAGGTAAGTGATAATGTTATACAATTTGGCACTCACATAGCCTTTAGGCTATTAGTAGGTACAGCCTGGGGACACTTAATATAGGCATTTTCTCTCATATATTCTGAATGGGAAATTTTGTGGGCTTCAGGGACCTTCTCGGTATTTAGAATGCATGTTATTTTTTAACTATTCTTGTTCATTGTTGCATGTCTTGGTTTCTTTTTATACTGGACTTTTAGATCAGTATCTGTGCATATTCTTCTTTATAGTAGTGTCTATTACATGCAGTTATATGAAAATTGGTGTACACTGTCCCTTTAACTCCTATAGAGTGTCCTCTGCTGATATGTTTTCAGTACAGGACTGGTTTCAAGCATAGTAGGGGAGTGTTTTATGTTAGTGACTAGTATTGTTTATTTAACAACTTAACACTTGTTTAAAATCTATACTTGGCATTTTTATACATATCTCATATATATATATATATTTAGCCTGGGGTCAGATTTGTTAAACCCCATATATAAGGGGCTCCCTTTTGGGTTAATCCTCCTGGGTGTTATTATTTAAAATTTTAAAACATCTGATTTTTTTAAATATAAAGTACCTTTGTTTTTCCTGGCTACATGTGTAATCGTGCATACCTCAATAGAAGTCAATGGAGCAAAAAAAAGAGGAAAAAAACCCTTACACGAGCGCAGACCCAATTGCATATTCCCAGGTGCGCTTACCCGACATGAAAATATGAATATTTCACATTCCAATGTTCTTCACATATGTTCTATTTATTCATAAATACATAGCTCTACATATATATGATTGTATTTTGGTACACTATACATCTATA
>CAJPDP010564914.1:0-10876 GCA_905336975.1 Bombina variegata variegata
ATTTGGACAGAACATACAATTTTAAACAACTTTCAAATTTACTTCTATTATCAAATTTGTTTCAATATCTTGTTATCCTTTGCTGAAGGAGCAGCATTGCACTACTGGCAGCTAACTGAACACATCTAGTCAGCCAATCACAAGAGACAAATGTGTGCTGGCACCAATCAGCAGCTAGCTCCCACTAGTGTAGGATATGTGCTTATTTTTTTTTTTATTAAGGGATACCAATAGAACGAAGCACATTTGAAAATAGAAATTAATTTAAAAGGGTTTTAAAATGACATCTATGTGCTAAAATGACAATATGTGCTAATATCTTCTAGTTAGAAAAAATGTCCAAAATAATCTTACAGAAACCTCTGGGAGTGGATGCCATTGTGAATGGGTTAATTGAATTAATTTCCTGAACAAATAAACATTACAGCCATGAATATACATCCTCATACTACATAATTAAAAATGAATCCTTATTTCAAGATGAGTTACCTTTGGATTATAATGTATCTTAATTAGAAACTATCTTTAGATTGATTTTTTCCTAAAAAAAATTCTATTTAAATAAAAAAAAAAAAAAAAATGTCTTTTTAAATCATTGTATTTATATCCACCCTGGGGCAGTGGCTACAATGAGAAGCAAGGATAGCAAGTGGTTTGCTGTTTTTTTACACAATCCGTTTTTCAGGTTTACTTTAACATAGTTGGTTTTACTAAAGGAGCACTGTTTAATATCCAATTAATGAAATCACGATGGAGCTACTCCTTAAAGGAGCAGTGTACATCAATTTTCATGTAACTGCATGTAATAGACACTACTATAAAGAAGAATATGCACAGATACTGAGCAAAAACTCCAGTATAAAACCTTTTAAAAACTTACTTAGAAGCTCCCAGTTTAGCTTTAGCACTGTTGATGAGGTTAGGCTGGGATACCCAGTGAGAGGGGCTGGGTAAACAGGAAGACACTCCACCCTTTCTGCGTATGAAAAGACAGATTATACAAACAGTGTAATAGTTCCAGTATAAAGAAAAAGAATAAAATGGTAAAATATGGAATCTGAAGAATACTTTTATTGGGTTATCCAGTTTCTAAACCTAAAAGGGATATGAAACCCCAAATTATTCTTTTGTGATTCAGATAGAGCATGCAATTTTAAACAACTTTCTAATTTATTTATATTAGCAAATGTTCTTCTTTCTCTTGGTATCTTTTGTAAGAAAGCAGGGGTGTAAGCACTATATGAGAGCAGTTATGCATTTGCAAGAGCACTAGATGGCAGTACTATTTCCTGCCATGTAGTGCTTCAGACACCTACCTAGTTATCTATTCAACAAAGGATAACATGGGAATGAAGCAAATTTGATAATAGAAGAAATTGGACAGACTTGCTGGGCCTATGGCTCTTATCTGCCGTCAATATCTATGTTTCTAACTGGAAACTTTTTTCTTTTTTTTAATGTTCTGTCAGAATCACAAAAGAAGATTTTTGGGGTTCCTAAATGGGATTTTACTATAGTGTTGAGAAACTACAAGTAATGAATTACAACTAAAATAAACTATTTCCATTTAGTCCCACTATCTGGGTCAGAGCATTTAGCTGGTAGTGTGAAAATACAATACAACTGACACCAGAAGAAGGATTGAATATAATTATTCTCTGACTTGTATATTTTGTCCCTCTCTAACTCAGAATGCCCTTATATTGGAATAAGATACTATTGTTAATCCTTTATATAAAATAACCACTGGGAAGGCCAGTAATATAGTGTGTACTCACTGTATAGTATCCAATCTCCTGTTTAGATCTACGAACCTGAATAAAAGGTTCTTCACAACTTGGAGATGATATTTTAGATGAATCCCTGACGGACAAACACATTCTCTATCTCCAGAGCACAGTACCTCATGCCACTCCCTCTAGCAAAATATAAAAAAATGCTAATTTATTGTTCCTCATGTTCACAAAGACATTTTCAAGGGAACTTCAACTGCTATAATGTGATGTCAATCCTGAAGTATCTACTGGATGATCTGGCTCATGTATGCTCAAGTCTTTGGACTAGATGATCTGAGACCAACACCCAACCTTACTAAACAAAATCTAGTCTAACCACCTAGCAATGTGGCTTCTACTGGTGATATCCCCTCCTAGTATTAGTTGGATTCACCCACTATTATAACTGGAAATTGAATTACTCTGTTAAAGTAAGCATTTGCGACAAAGGGCTGATTTCCCCCTTTATATTAGCTACTAAACTGATCCCAGATGCTATTATGACTATGTCACTAGAGATACATGAAGATACACTTATATGTCTGAGCATATTTGGAAACTGTCTTCTCTATCTCCTGAATTACATTTGTCACCATCTCTGGAAAGAAGTGCCAGTGAGGTACAGAATTATTTTGTGACAGGTCAACTTCAGGGAAGAAAAGGAAGACCTCATGAACTGTACATGGTTAATTCCTGTTGTAACCTTAAAGAACCTGACAAAATTGTGTATAATGGGAATATGTAAGCATGTGTACTTTAAATCAGGGCTCAACAAATTTGTTTAAAATATAGGAGCCAGAAACGTTTTACCACCCCTTTGATCAGGGTGGATAAAACAAAAAGTATTTAAAAAAAATAAGATTTTTTTTTTTTTTTAAACTAAATATGTATTTTTTTTAATAAAATGCCTTTTGAGGGGATATCTACCTTTATTAACCTCTTGTGGTGATAAGACAAACGGCAGTCACATAAACAAGCTGCTCTGAAACCTGATTCTGCTTGAGCAGCTGGAGCTGGGCTCCCTACAAGGACGGGCACGGTAGCAGTGGAGACCCTGTAGTTACGACCCTGCCAACAAATATTCAAATATGATACAAATGCACAGGTACATTTTAAGGATGCATTTTATTGGTAACTGTCTTAATGGGCAGAAATAGTTAAATACAAAGCCTTAAACCAATTTAACAAATGTATATGTATGCCTTCAGTAAATATTTATAAATAATCCATTCATCACCCTTTGCCAGGCTCGCTGTGGTTCTACACAGTTCAAGACCATCCCCCAAATATGCCACCTGTGGTCTCTAGCATTCTCCCATATTACGCTATGGACACCACCAATGTGCCTACTTTCAATGGACATTGTGTTCAAATTGTTTCTGTTAGATAGATAAAAGAGCAACTGTTAATTTTATTTTTTTCTAGTAAGTTTATTATAAGGCAGCTAAAGTAAAAATGTAAGTTCCATGAATCAGATAAAGTATGCAATAAAAATAAATAGGTGGATAAAAAAAAAATCAAAATGATTTTAAAAAAAATTAAAAAAAATGTTTTATTTAAATAAAAAAAATTTTTAAAATAAAATGCTTTTTTGAGAAAAAAACAAACATCTATCTATAGATGATTTAAGATATATAAACGTTATTCTTCCTGAAACAAGGATTCATTTTAAATTAAGTAGCTCGAGAAAAACAATTCTATATTAATCCACACACATTGTCATGCTCTCCAAGAAGTTTCCGTAAGATTATTTCTGTCATTTTTTCTTCATCTAGAAGATATCACATATTCTTGGTTTTGTAGTTCTCAAGTTAATTTGTGTCTGTAGAAATAGCATGCCTCTTCTTCACTGCAAAAATGTTATAAAATAACCACACAAATATGAGAAAAACCTTAATGGGACATAAACCCAATTTTTTTCCTTTTATGATTCAGAAAGAGCATACCATTTTAAACAACTTTCAGATTTACTTATATTATTAAATTAGCTTCATTCTCTTGTTATCCTTTTCTGAAGGAGCAGCAATGCACTACTAGGGGCTAGCTGAACACATTGAGTGAGCCAATGACAAGAGGCATATATGTGCAGCCATCATTCAGCAGCTAGCTCTCAGTAGTGCATTGCTGCTGAGCCTACCTAGGTATGCTTTTTAACAAAGGATAACAAGAGAAACAGTAAATTAGATAATATATAAGAAATACATTGGAAAGTTGTTTAAAATGGATTGCTCTGTCTGAATCATAAAAGTTTAATTTTGACTTTACTGTCCCCTTTAATCCTATTATTCTACGGCAATTCTATGTACACAGAATCAACCCCTTATTAACCCCTTCATGTTTCTGATGTAAACACTTGCTTGAAAAATTAAATCTTGCCATTTTCAATGTGATTACGTGATTTCAAGGCTGGGATCGGATCATGGGGGACTGCCTACGATGCTAGGCACACACCCCCAGTCCAATTTGCCATTGCCCAAAAGGAGGAGACTGCAGGACGCAAAAAAAAAAAGTAGGACTTTTTATGCCATCCAAACGGCATTAAAGCCCGGCACTGTTAAGACGGCATAGAATGTCCTAACGCTGTGAAGTGGTTGCGCTTCAAGAAGCTAAATTAATAGAATTGTTTGGAGTGGAATAGATCTCCAGAAGGGCCTAAGTGTGAGGAGGGAGTGCCAAGCATTAAATACGAAAGTGAAACCTATAAAGTTATTGCTTTAGTTAAATAAAAATAATTAAATTGTTAATAAAAAGGGACAGTAAACGCTGGGGGGGGGGGAAGTTACATGATTCTAAACTATGTGCAGAATTATGTAACATGAGCTTTTTTTTTAGATTTTCTTTTTTTAAAATGCCTAATTTTTCTCTGAAAACGATACTTGCTTTTTCAAACGTGCATCGCGGGCTCACTGTTAAATTACAGCAAGGTTGATAACACAATTGAATTTCATATAGCGTGCTCCCGCACTAGTTAAAGCATTCGCCTACCTTACCTAGTGCTGAAGAGCGATACATGTAATTCAATGGCATGATCGGGCTTGCTGAGGGAGAGATTCAAAATGTGTGTGAGGATTTGAGTAAGAGTAGGAGAGAGGGAAGGAAGTAGTGAGTGTATGGGATTGAGGGGGCAGGTAGTGAGGTGAAAATATATACAGACAGAAACTGCTTCCTCTGTCACAGGAGCAAAAGAACTGAAATTGGGGTTTTGGAAGTTTCAACGGGGAGTTACAGACTCTAAATTACAGATTATTTTAATTCTGATGGAATCAATTTTGTTGATGAAATGGCTGGCAAAATCTTGAGTTGAGAGAGAAGTGGTAGTAGAAGGAGGTGGTGGTGGGCGAAGAAGGGTACTGAAAGTGGAGAACAGACGTTTTGGGTTTGAAGAAAGAGTAGAGAAGTAATCCGGCTAAGAGGTTAAGGGATTGTCATTCAGCAGTGCAGGAACATCCAAGTAGGTAGCATGCCACAGATGAGGAGGAGCGCATGATTTCCAAGATATGGTAGGAGGGGTCGAATTGTCAAGGACCGATGTAGAGTTGTAGTGACAGATAGATTGGTCAGTGCAGGAAAAGGAGGATATGGAAGAGAGCAGAAGTTTGAGAGAGAGAGAGAGATTGAGAGATATTGTTGATCTAGTGGAAATGCTTCTGTGGAGTTTGGTGTGAGGGCTATAAGGAGGGAGGAGTAGTAGAAAGTGCTGTTATGTTGCAAGTGAGGAGATGATAGTCAGAAAGTGGAATTTGTGAAGTTTGAGAGAGCGTGCATCTATAGCTGAAAATCAGATCAAGGGAGTGCTTTATCTTTGTGAGTGGGAGGGGTCAGTCCATTGTGATAGATTTTAAGAGGAACTGAGCTGGAGACATTTTTTTTCTCCAGGAGCAGAGGGATTGTAAATAGGGAGGAATGAGGACATGGGTATCTGAGGAGAGGAAATAAGGTAGTCAGACAGCAAAGTAATCAAGAAATTTAGTTAATGAGCCAGGGAAGCAATGAATACAGTCAGGTGTCCCATGAACGCTGTCAGGGGAAAAAAATTATAATATCAGAGAAAGAAACTTGTTGAATACTGTAAATACTGATAAAAACGTTAATTTGCCTTTCCTAAGAAGAGGTCTTCCAGTCCATTCTCTCACCATCTATAAAAGGCTGGCGCTGTGTGTTTACACAGGGATTTCTATGCTTGTTCATATATCTTTTGTTCAAGAAAATAACTAGTTAGCTAGCTTACTTCAAATTTGAATGTAGAATAGAAAATGTAAGATAGAGGATGTAAAACATATAACATAAAGTGAAGGGCTGTTGGCTTCAATACGAACTGTAACAGAAACATCAAATGGATTATTTTACGTTTTTTCCTTTCTACTGGTATAGGTTTCTCAGATACAAGACATCTGTATAAGTGTGTCTGCTTTTATTTTTGAACAACTTAGTTTAGTTATCTTTATTTCTTTCTATCCACATAATTAATGTAAAAGATTCAACAGTTTTCAATAGTATAGGAGTTAAAACTTTGATGTGGTTGGTCATAATGTGAAACAACTTTGCCTTGATCAGCCATACATGGTTATCTGAGGAATTGACTTTCACTTTTTCAGCTGCGAAAAGACTTATTCCAAGAAACTCTAAAACAGTGGTCTATATCCCCAATGTCCTCCTGAATTGTGAGAAAAAGATACCAACAATGTAGGTTTCACATTGGTCTCCAATACCTTGGCCAATAGAAATTATTTAAAAACTTTTAAACATTAAATGGCGACCAACACTTTTTCAGCAGTATAAAATGCAGGTTTTTTTTTTACTAGACGTAATTAAACAATAAACTGTTTACTTTGCAACATTTTAATGTAATTTAACTCTGAAATAGTGTATTTTATAATTGTGAGAATCGAAAATGCACAGACTTCAGAAGCTTAACCCTGCTGCAGATCTGTCTCTATTTAGTCTCAGCAGGAGATTAGATAAAATATGGCAAGACAATGTAAATGTTAGTAACAAAATTACAGTGGCTTGCCTTGTCTACTCCAGTAACTAGTTCAGGTTGGCTATTTCAATACTTTATAGGCTAAATACAGGGCAAGTCTCATAGGTGTAAGTTCTCAGCATATTGTTTTTCTTGTCCGTGGGTCTGTACATAGTGGGCAAGTTGTGAAAAAGAGAACCATTTTTTTTAAGTGATTTAACCCAGTTGAAACAGTTACTTATGGACACAAAATTGCCAGTATGTGTAACTGTAGTAAACATGTTAAAATATGTATAACATAAAACAAAAGTAAAACCAACAGGCAGTGCATGTTTGTACATGACTGATACCTATGTATCTATTGCTCTCTGGCTGTTAGGGACAGCTCCCTTTGCTCATCACAGGAACAAATTAAAAATAAAATGATACAATTTGATATATTTCAGTTGCCATACAGTATATTTTTTGAGTACAGTGTCCTATGACCCCATGACCCAAAATATCAAAACAGAATCCATGTTATCTTAGGCCAAATAACTACCAAATGTAACCTAAGGTGTAATTCTTCTCAAATAGTTTTGATACAAATCCTTACTTTTAATCACACCAGACCTACATCATCACATATCCATGCCAACAGCATCAACCGCGCTTTCTTCCTCTTCAGACCTTGCCTAAAACATTTTCATATGATCTTAGTCATAGGTCTTTCCCAGTCTTGAGCCACTTTAAGACTTTAAACACTCATGTCAAGTCTTCTTCACCATTGTATCACCTCAAAACCAAACCACCATGCTTCATTTCACCACAACACTCCCATAACGTAACATCTTATAGCAGGTCCTCCAACAGCTTGTGCCATCTCAGACCTATAGCATGACACAACCCATACAAACATATCCACAGGCTCTCGTCTAGCTATCGCCACCTCAAATCTATACTCCCACGCTCTGCACACCAGCTTATTGCTGGGTCGAATTCCATCATATGCCACCAAACACCCTATGCCATCACACACTCCATACCATCATGCACAGGTCCTCCTTATGTTTGTGCCACCTCAGATTCATAATACAAGACCAGTCTCAAATTGGTACACATCAGATTCATAACATCCTGCATCCCAACTGCCACCTTGTGCACAGGTCCAATTCTAGCTTTTAACGCCTCGGTCACATACTATCCCACTTTATACAAAAAGCCTCCTTCCAGATTTTGCCACCTTTGAGTCATAACATTGCACAACCAATAACACCTTATACACAGGTCCAATTTTAACTTGTACCACATCAGACATATAACATCACAACCCTTACCACCAATTACACAGGTCCTCCTTACAGTTTTTGCAACATCAGACTCATAGCAGCACATAACCCATACAGGCTTATACACAGGTCCATGCCATCTTACACAAAATACTTAGAGTATTTGCCACCAAAGAAACACTGTATCAAACAACCCATACCAGCTTATATATACAGGTCCAATTCTAACTTCTACCTCCCCAAACACATGCAATAACACACCCACGCCACCTTACACATATCCTCCACATCAGACATATATCATCGCGCACTCCATGCCACCCTATAAGCAGGTCCAACTGCAGCTTGTGACATCTTAGCCCAATACAGACTGCACAACACCTTAAAGATACAACTCCAGATTGTGGTACTTTAGGCCCATAATTTCACACATTTCAAACCACCTTACAAAATACTCTGTACAGTTTTACACGGTGACATGGTCTCCTCAAATACCAACGAGCAAAGTGTAAACAAATATATACCCGCTCACCGAGCACCGGACCTTTTACCTTTGAATGTGTAAACACTCCGCTCCACAGCACGAACCGTTTATGAGGACCATGGAACGTACTAGCCGCTTGCCTCCCGCACAAGCAGCGGTGCACTGAGGTGGAAAACTGTCAGGTAGCTCCGGTGAACCGTAGAAAGTGACAGGTAAAACTGAGTATAAAGTCAGCAGGTGATGTACGTATGTAAACAGGCACATAGGAAGGCAGCTACACAGTGCACACAGGACCCCAGTACTCTGTGCGCAGATCCTGACAGGAGACGGAAGTGGAAACACCGGAAGTTGTGTCTGTTGTTGTTGTAGTGTTTCTAAGTTTGATGGACTAAACTGACATATTACAATTGTCCCTCACTTGAGGATAAATTATTGTATGGAATAGAAGGTTTAATATTAGTGTGAAGTGATGTGTGGTAGTTAAAGCTTGTAATTATACTATACATGTTCTATTTCTTTTATTGTATAAGAGAATACAAAATTATCTGTAAATCTCTTGTGCAAACATGTTAGAAAATATGCTCCCAGCAAAACTAATAAAGTGCAATGTGTAGCTTTCACATATTTGTTTATTATTTTTTTTCTTTCTTGCGTGCACTTCAGCATGTTGGAGTTCCAGTTATTAAGGGGATATGAAACCCACATTTTTTCCTTCATGATGCAGGTAGAGCTTGTGACGGATTAGGGTACCCAGTGGGTAGCTCCGCCAAACGATCCTTCCTGCACCTGTAACCAGCCGCTATGTAGCAGAGCAAAGTGATTTTAGCTGAGCCCACACTAATAATTAGACAGACTAGCCTTCAGGTGAAAACAAGAAGTACCTCTTTATTGGGAAAACACAGTTTATATACACAATCTCATCAAGATAAGAGCCTTATCAGTCCCCTAAGTCTCCCGCCATTTCTGCCCCTCCAGACAGGCTGTCGCCGTCCATAGAGTCCATTGACCCATAGTGTCCAGCGGTATAAGGATCATGGTTCTGGGGTGATCCCGGGGGAGCTGCAGCACTTCCAGGGTCTCGTTGGGAAGCGCTCGGTCCCCAGCTGCTACAGTCCAAAAAGCAACATGATCCATGGCTGGGGGCTGGAGCTATGGGTGATTAAACGTACAACGGGAAGGCCACTGGGGAGTGGGGGTTGTAGAGGGGGCTTCCGGCAATCACCCCACCTCTTGCCCTCCCCAAGGGGTACCAATCCCCAAAAGAGCGGAGCTCTGGGACAAGGGGCTGCTGGAGCGACCTGGGTAAGGGAACCTGGGGATGCGGCCCGGTCAGCTGGAGAGGGACTAGGCGGTCAGGGACCAGCTCTTTCATGACGATGTGTAAACCATAAAACAAAGTAAATCAAAGGTTTGGGAGATCTCAGTTGCTCTCAAAAGCCCAAATCTGCTTATAAACAGAAGGGGGTGCAGTAGTAGGGTGTGGAGGTTTAACCCCTGCAGCCCGGTATCCGTGACACTTGTGATTTGAAACAACTTTCTAATATACTTCTACTATCATTTTCTTTGTTTTCGTGGTATCTTTTGTTGAAACAAAGGGAGGCAAACTTAGGAGCCAACCCGTTTATAGAGCACTATATGGCAGCTGTTTTGCAAGAATGTTATCTATCTGCAAGATAGGGTTGCCACCTCCGCCATGTTTTCCTTGACACTTATGAGTTACATATGCTGCAGGGGGGAACGTATTGAACATCACATGAATAGTGCAGATGAACAGCACAATACATGTTCCGCCTTGCACACCCTACAGCATGTGTAACTCACAAGTGTCCAGGAAAACATGGCGGAGGTGGCAACACTACTGCAAGAACACTAGATGGCAGCATTATTTCCTGACATATAGTGCTCCCGATGCCTACCTAAATATCTCTTGAACACAGAATATTATGGAAACAAAGCAAGATTGATAATAGAGGTGCACTGGAAACTTTTTTTTTAAATGCTTATGCTCTGAATCACAAAAAGAAATGTTTTGCATTTAATATGAAATGGAAAGCATTTCACTCAGCTGTCATATATGTTTTTTTACGAATGGGCGGAACTACTCAATTTGCTATAGCGCCAAAGAGCACTAAGCAGATGCAACCTTATAAATAACTGGAGATTTGCGTGCACTTGGCTGCAGGAGCATTCATTGCGTTTATACGTTTTTAGTAGTTTGGGACTGAATTACAAATCTTCATGTCTTTCTAATAACTTTTATTAAAGGATAGAAAGGTTAAAATTGAAATGTGCATTTTGCATTTCAGTTTTAAATAGAAGCATTTTTGCAATATACTTAGGGTTGCCAGCTGTCCTTCAAAAAAATACTGGACAGCCAGCAGATAACGGG
>CAJPDP010565124.1:0-10177 GCA_905336975.1 Bombina variegata variegata
CCCCTCCGGCATGCCACAGTCCAGGTGTTAGTCCCCTTGAAACAACTTTTCCATCACTATTGTGGCCAGAAAGAGTCCCTGTGGGTTTTAAAATTCGCCTGCCTATTGAAGTCTATGGCGGTTCGCCCGGTTCGCCGTTCGCGAGCCAAATTTTTATGTTCGCGACATCACTATGCTTACTGTGTTAATATTTTCCTCTTTACCATTACTTTGTAAATTGCTGCCTTTAGCCAGCTTTGTTCATGCCCTTCTGATGCATGTAATAAGCTTGTTTTAGGCTATAGCAAGCCGAGTAGTAACTTCCTATCTACTAAGTTGGTAGTAGATAGTGTTAACCACTTGTCACATATACCAAGATATACTTCGGTTGATAGTGTTCCTTGTTCACAAGTTCGTGTTGTCCTTACAAATGGTTAGCCTCAAAATAACCCAAATTAACAATCTTAAACAATCTTAGACAATCTTAAATAACCTCCACAGAAAATCAACATGATTGTCGTTCTGTGGATTAATATTACATATGCATGTAAGCTTCTAATAGTTACTTTCTAATTGTATATACATCCAATTATATGTTTACCTATGTAGTGTCAAAGTCTAGATCACGCCCAACTACAATTTAATAGTGACCTGAAACAATTTATACTGGTATACTGTAACAGGGAAAAGAAATACCCCAAAGTCATCTATATGTCATTCCAAGCACTTGATCAAATCAATACCAAGAAGCCAATTTTTTCAGACTGAGAAGAAACACTAACTCGGATGAGTTATTTGATCTTCAAGCAAACAAACTAATAAATAGATTAAGTGCTAGGGGTTATGACTTACCAATATTACAACAAACATTGGATGATGTTAAAAGCAGCTCATCATCAATTCTAATATACATGGTCGTGTACCAAAAAAATGCACATTTAATAAGGAAACAATAGTTTTTTCAATAGAATTTTCATTACAGCATGATGAGTTGTGTAATAGCAATAAAAAGAATTTGCTCATCTTGAAAGGAGATGAGGTGCTGTCAGATGTGGTAGACAAAGTCAAATTTGTTTCAAAAAAGGCACCTACCTTGGCTAACAGGCTTTCCCCAAGTATGCTTAACAGTAGTTCAAGGAGAGTAGAGAGTAGTTGGTTATCTAAAAGGGTATTTTCAAGTGCCTGTCCAGGAATTGTGCCACTTGTAAAATAATTTTATCAGGCGTTGATTTTAAGAGCTTCACAACGAATGAAAAATTTAGAATTGAACATTATGCTAATTGCAGCACAAGTTTTGTTATTTATCTCTTAGAATGTGTGCTTTGTATGAACAATACGTAGGACAAATGACACGTTGCCTATGGTCAAGGATAGGTGAGCATAAAAGAGACATTAAGAACTATAATAAAGATTCTAGTGTAGCACAGCATTTCAACTGTTTTTACTTTACAAATGAGTCTAAATTTATTATTAGAGTCATTGATATATTGAGAAAGCCACTCAGAGGAGGTAATAGATATAAGATCCTGTCTAGGGGGCGGAGCTTGGCCGCACAGGGAGATGGCCGCTTGATACACTAGCTCCTAGGCTCCACTGCCCAAACAAGATAAAAAAAAGCTACTTGGCCATTACAAAAAGTGAACGGGGGCTTACTGATCAACTCCAGCACAAACGGAGAGGGAGCCTGTAGAGAAGTATAGCTGCAGGAGCGTAGCGCACACAGCCGACAGCAATGGCCACACAGTGCGGTAAGGAAATCTAGCAATCTTGGGACAAAATAGGAGGTGAGAGGGGGCTCCGCAACGGATATTAAAGTGGAGGTGGAGTGGAGGAGGGCATAGGACATTGAGTGCGGCGGCCGCATTAAATAACACTACCGGACCCTTCTCTGCTATACGGAGCGGTAATAAAAGGGCACAGCAGGCCACACAGAAGCAGTGATCCACTGGAGCGGTATACACGGAGGGCAAGGTCCCACACAGACAGTGATTACAGAAAGCGGTCTCCGGTTGTATACCTTAACTGCAGTGGGGGAAAATGATAAGGAAAATAGGCTAGGTGCGCTATAGAAGGGCTTATTGTAAACTAGCCTCCCTCAACCATATAGACTAGTAGCAAGCTGCAGATAGGGATTACATTGCTACAGAAGGCTGCTTGTCACTAAAAGCACAACTCTAAGGGTCCTAAAAACCATTAGTGAAGAAACCACTAGCAGATATACAGACAGAGATACCCACATGTTGTGCAGCACCTCTATAAGGATAATATACCTCTTATCTTTCTGTGCACACGCAGGTTCCAGAACTTTAGCACTATACAGCAGTCAGTGTGCATTTTAGGCACAAAAGCAATTACAGCATCTCCTGCACAAATAATTTTGTGTGTCATACATGCAGGCTCCCTGTTATAACTTTACCCAAGTGTTTATGGCAACTACTTGTCCATTACAATCTAACCCATTTACCTACGCTATTGGCTGTGGTCATGCCTGGCCACAGATTGAATAGACCAGACAAAAATAACAAGTCCAAATCTATTCATCAATATCTAAAAGCTCAAGATATGTCCTCTACAAACACAGAAATGGAGAAAACAACAGCTCAGGAAACTGTGGCACCACAACAGTTACCAATAGAACCAGGAAACAGTACCCCACTAACCAAGGATGATCTCAGAACCCTGTGTACAAAGGAGGATTTAAAAGAAATCATTTGAGAAGTCAAGGGCTGGTATGGTGAGCTTAAAAAAGATTTGTCAAAAGTTACTACCAGGGTTTCAACATTGGAGGAAAATCATAATACCACCTTTACGGATATACAGCATATCTCAAGGGTAGCTTATGAGCAGGAGGAAACCATTCATAATTTGCTAGAAAGGGTTGAAGACCTTGATAACAGGGGTAGGCGTAACAACCTACATATACGGGGTGTTCCCGAATCAGTACAACAGAATGCCATAGAAGGATGCCTCCAGGATCTGTTTAGAACCCTCAAAGGTACAAATGATTCCCCTGATGTCTGTATTGCGAGAGCGCATAGAGCTTTGCACGCAAAGCCACCACCAAAAGCTCCACCCAGAGACATAATCTTAAAATTACTTAACCACAAGGAAAGAGAGGAAATTCTACGCCATTCCAGGCAGAAACAGAAATTCACTCATGCAGGCAACCATATACAGATTTTTGCGGATCTTTGTCCGACAACGCTACAGAAGAGAAGGGAACTCCACTTTGTTACATCGATACTAAGAGAGCAGAAGATTCCTTATCGGTGGGGATTTCCCGTCAGCATCATCGCTACCAAGGATAGCACTACAGCTGTTTATAAAACTCTGGATGATCTCCCCCACTTCAATAAGGCTCTACAACTAAACATCAAACACCCAGAAGAAGACAGGCCCTATACGAAAGACAAAGTACATCTAGACAGGCCTAGCACTGCAGTGTCACAAATGGAGCAGTCACTGCATCACTCCCCAGCAAGGATGCAAACAACAGACATAGCAGACACTTGACATTGGACTCTGTCTAACATAGACTGCCTACTTGAACTTGCCTTTGTAGCTTAAGGTTGTATATTTACCTTTATTTAAAATATGTTTTGAAATATGTTTGGGGGTGGGGATACTACCCTTAGAATTGAATTCACTGTTATAATATTTGAAATATTTGTTGTTGAATAACTTCTTGCAGTAATAGTTCAAAATACCATTATTAACATCTAATTTGGAAGAAACTGAGCACTGGATATTGTTTTGTTGATTATACTATTAAAAGAAGCATAGTGCTGAACGCAGGGCATACACCAAGACATTGGGATAGATAAATTACACTAGAATACCAGTCAACAGTCAGGGAAACGAACATTAACAGAGCAAGAACTTATATCTACACCAGCTAAGTCTAGAGTAATCAAAACTGAAAAGATGTCAAACATGCACTCACTTACACTCACAACAGTGAACGTAAATGGCTTAAATAGTCCGGAAAAGAGATCTATGGTTTTCAGAGACCTATATAAAAACACGGGTGACATCCTGCTTATACAGGAAACACATTTTAAGAGAGGCAAAGAGCCAAGAATACTATCACACAAATATAGGAACATATTCTTGGCCTTGGGTACATCCAAAAAAGGTGAAGTTGGCATCTTATTTAAAAACTCGGTCCAATTTCAACCCACGTACATAGAAAAAGACAAAAATGGAAAATACATCATTTTAGTGGGCCTCTTATTTAACAGACCAGTCATCATAGCAAATATATATCTGCCAAACAAAGACCAGCATCATATATTTAAAACAATATTTCATTCATTGCTGGTCCACACCAAGGGGACACTGTTCTTGGGAGGGGATTTCAACCTACCGTTGGATCCGCGGGTAGACACATCTATTGGGTCCACTAGCACATCCAAACGAGTGATCAAGATTGTTAGGAGCTATATACACCAACTGAAGCTACATGATGTATGGAGAGCAATGAACACACACATCAGAGACTACACGTTTTATTCAAACCCACATAATACGTTTACCAGAATAGACTACATACTCTTGGATCAACTAGGGTTATCTTTGATTACAGATTCTAAGATTCTACCCATCACATGGGCGGACCACGCCCCGGTACAATGTGTAGTGGAATGGCCAGACATGCCACAGAAAACATATACATGGAGATTAGATGAACATATGCTGGGAAACCCCCTAACTAAACAAGCTATAGATAGGACATTAGATAAATATTTTAAAGAAAATAGCTCGGAGGACATATCTGACAGGATTGTCTGGGAGGCACACAAGTGTGTAGTCAGAGGAGAACTTATAGCAAGGAAGGCAAGAGAAAAAAAAGAAAACAGACAATTTCTAAACTCCACACTGGCGCAAATAGGGTATTGGGAGAAAGAACACAAGCTAAACCCGCAATCCACAGACATTCTAGCATCACTAACACAGGTCAGGCATTCCCTGAGGAACTACCTCACAAAAGAATGCCAAAGAAAGGCCGCCTTCCTTAAACAAAAATACTTTGATGTAAGGGACAAGACAGGCACATCATTAGCAAAGGCCTTGAGGCGGAGTCAACTCACCACACATGTCCATTACATTAAGGACACACAGGGGGTTATACACAAGGATAGCAAAAGCATTGCAGAGACATTTAGAAAATATTATACATCGCTGTATAACATACCGGAGGCAACTACATTAGAGTATTGAGGATTTCCTATCAGATCTCAATCTACCTAAACCAAGTGGTAAGTGTCCGGGACTGGATGGATTTAGCATGAGGTACTACAAAACATTTCCCCACCATCTAATATCTCTGTTAGCAAACATGTTCAATTCACTCCTGAACACTAATGGATTCCCAGAAAGCATGTTAGAAGCTCATATTACTGTCTTACCGAAACTAGGTATATCAAAAGGAGACGGACTCCCACAAAGCATAAGATTAGACTCAGTATTCTTGAGTGCTAGTTCGTAGCAGTGGATAAGAGCTGGTTCAAACACTATGCACAAAGCACTTAGGTAAAATAATCATGAAAAATGTATTTGGTATGCATTAAAAGTTCGCACATGAACTGTGTTAAGACACAAACACTCACAACTTGTTGAAAGACAGGGATGCAGGTGACGTCAACTGATGCATTTCACGCTGGTTGGCACTTTCTCAAAGATACCAAAACCAGGGAAGGAACCAAAAAGACCTGAGAATTTCCGCCCGATCTCATTATTGAATTCGGACGTTAAAATCTTTGCTAAAATCTTAGCTCCTAGAATAAACCAGTTTTTACCCAAATTAATAAACACAGATCAAGCAGGTTTTATCCCAGGGAGAGAAGCCAAAGACAACACCCTAAAGGCTTTACAACTTATATCTCATGTTAAGCACAACACAATACCGGCGGTCCTCCTGATATCTACGGACGCAGAAAAAGCTTTTGATAGGGTAAATTGGCAAATAAAAGCAGTAATGCATAAAATGAAATTTGGCGACAAATTTATTCAACATTCTTTCTCCCTATACACCTGCCCTATGGCTAAGATTAAAGTAAATGATATACTGTCAGATAAGTTTTACATTAGAAATGGTACTAGGCAGGGATGCCCACTCTCTCCAGTCCTTTTCACAATCTCAATAGAAGCACTGGCACAAAAAATAAGAAATAATACACAAATCAAAGGCATACAGGTGGGGGACACAGAACACAAGCATGCTCTTTATGCTGACGATGTCCTACTTACACTTACGGAGCTGGAGAAGCCCTTACCAAAGACACTAGAAATATTTCAGAGTTACGGGAGAGTATCTCTTTTTCTAATAAATACCAATAAATCTGAGATGCTAAATCTAACATATGATGAAAAAGTGTTTCAACAACTGACACAAAATTGCCCACTAAAAATACTAAGATTGAAACTTAAATACTTAGGCATCTTCCTTGCAACTGACCCCAAAGTAGTATTCCAGGCTAATTATAAAGAACTAGAAACTACATTAATAGCAGACCTTTCTAGCTGGAAGAGCAAATTCATTTCGTGGATAGGCAGAATAAATGTAATAAAAATGAATGTCCTCCCGAAGCTCTTATATTTACTGCAAACTGACCCTATACACCTCCCATATCAATACCTATCTAAGATTCAATCCTTAGTGGAACAATTTATCTGGCAGGGAATTAAACCAAGAATAGCTAAACAAACAATGTATATGCCCAAAGAGAGCGGAGGGCTGGGTGTTCCAACCGGCGTGAAACGCGTCACATGACGTCACCTGTATCCCTGTCTTTCAACAATATTTATACGTACAAAACAGCAATAGCCCTACAAAATCTAGTAGAATGGTGCACAAACAACACACACAAGCAATGGGTCCAAATTGATAGACATATAATGGGACTGTGTAACGCTGGCATAGCAGCGTGGCTTCCTGCTAAACAACGTCCGGCAATTATCCAACATTACCAGGTGCTGAACGAATTTTTCCAGACGTGGGATAGACTGATAAACACTACTACGTACATGTCTACTATTATCTCCCCCATGCAACCTATATGCAATAATCCTGCCCTTCCCTGGAATCACAAGGACAGCCAGAGGGCCCCAGGTACCCACATTAAGCATAGGACTATTTCAATATTTCTTCAGGACGGGAAACTTAGTCCCCTGGAATCTACCCTGGATTTACACCCAGACATCACTGTAAACTGGTACTCATACACACAAATATGTCACTATATCCACACTCATCCCAAGAGGCAGTATCTGACCAGAAAACTAACCCCCTTTGAAACCATTTGCCTATCTAACAATACCCCCAGACATTTAATTTCTATAGTATACAAACAATTAATGAAAGGGGATACACAAAAACTACCCAACTACACTAGAGCATGGGAGACGGAGCTAGGATTAGACATAACAGATAGGGACTGGCAAAAAGCATTTCTTGAAACCAAGAGATCGTCCATTTCAGTTAGGGTGCTGGAAACAAATTATAAATTCCTTATGAGATGGTACCTTACTCCTAGCAGACTGCGTAAAATATACAAGACAGCGAGCAATAAATGCTGGAGGGGTTGCGGGGAGGAAGGCAACCTAACACACATTTGGTGGAACCGTAGTAAACTCGGCGCTTTCTGGGCGGAGATACTTGGGCATATGTCAGATATGATGGGAAAGCAAATACCCAATAATCCATTAATCCTCCTATATCTGTCTCTCCCCAAAATCAACAATAACATAGCCAAACACCTCCTTACTCTAATGATTAACAGTGCCAACTTGTTAATTCCCAAACATTGGAAATCGAACACAATACCCACAGTAGAGGAATGGAGAGCACAAGTGGAGAATTTTCTCCACTTGGAAAGATACCACCACTTACAATCAGGCACCATGGAAATGCACAAATTAATTACACTCATGTGGAAACAACATTTCTCTGCAGCTTAACATTCAGAGGTACACCACAAACATAAGCTAAGGAACATGAAGCAAGTGGTTCAGTTTCAACTAATTATTCTCTATAGTTACTGTATGTAGAGGCATGAATGGTTAAAACCCTGTTGTTTGTTTTCTGTTAGCTATTTATATAATATATAGATAAGTAGGGTTCTGTGTTTATGGAACAAGAATGGACTTTAGCAATGTTTAGCCCAGTTGTTGGTATGACATGAATCTGCTATATGTCAGCTCCGTATTGATTGAACTCAATATTTGCTCAACCCAACAATGCAAGGAACAATGAAAAATTGTTATAACAGAAAATGTGTGACACTAGCACTAGTTTAGCCGACAGTTTACAACACTGTAGGTTATTTCGCTACTCTGAATGTCTTAAGCTTTGCTATGTTATCTTTATCGCATATCATGTATGACATTGTGGTTTAAATAAAGCTTTTTTGAAAACTAAAAATATAAATAAAAAATATTATAAAAAAATAAATAAGGGCACCTTTGGGATTGAACAAAGAATGGGACATTAGCTACTTTGTAGAATAACCCCTTTTGGAATCTTGTGTAGCATTAAAGTTTTATATTTCTCTTATAGTCTTGTTGGTACATGTATGTATTCTGGCCTTAAGAAACCATTATATTGACCCATAGGGGGATTTGGTATCTAGATACCCCCTTCTTTATATGGGTTGATACAACATATTTCTTTTGAACTATTGACAAAAAATAGTAGTTGAATTTTTGTGGTTACTCTTAATAAGCATTTAAATATAAAAAGATACCAAGATGCCAATAAGATTTTACTTGATGTTGATCAATTTTTGGTGTCATATAGATGACTTTGGGGTATTTCGCTTCCCTGTTATCTGTTAACAACAGTATACCGGTATCAATTGTCACTGTTTCAGGTCACTATTAAATTGTAGTTGGGCGTGATCTAGACTTTGACACTACATAGGTAAACATATAATTGGATGTATATACAATTAGAAAGTAACTATTAGAAGCTTACATGCATATGTAATATTAATCCACAGAATGACAATCATGTTGATTTTGTGTGGAGGTTAATTAAGATTGTCTAAGATTGTTTAAGATTGTTTAATTTGGGTTATTTTTAGGCTAACCATCAGAATTTGATCTAATATATGTATCTGTAAAACCTTTAATCAGAAATGTAGTTTTATATATTTTATTATATATATATACCTGTTTGTTGTTTCCAAGGGAACATTTGTGTTTAGAACTGTGATTGGCTACAATCACTCATAAAAGGTGTGCTATGTTTGTGTGGAGCTATCCTATGATTAAGTGCCGCATGGCACGAAACATGTCAGGACTCCGCCTCCTCCTCCCATTGTGATCGCTGTTTGAGTGCATGTTTTTATCGTCTGTGAAATAAAGGATTATACATTTTTATTCAAGGATCACTGGAGTGCTGCCTATTCCCTTTTTTCTGGAATAGAATATACCCAATTGTTTAATCTTTTGGAAAGCGTGGTACAAAGTTTTTTTCTTTTCTTCTTTAAAGAGTGTTCCACAGTGCTGATATAGCATGAGATAAGTGTTAATTGTGGAAGAGGGAAAGAGGTAATAATGGTTAGTAGAAGAAGAGGGTTAGGAAAAAATTGAAGGTGTTCGGAATTATTGGTTAGTGCATAATAAATAAAGGGACAGAAACACTTTTACTTAGTGTTGGATGTGTGTGCACAAAACCTACTGGTGTATGTTTGGTCAGTCAAGTGCACTTGAGAAGTTATCATATAACTTGTGATCATTTTATGCGAATGCAAGCATATTGTTAGCGCTGCGGAATCTGTTGGCGTTCTACAAATAACTGATAATAATATTGTAAACATGTTTTTAAGTAAGTTTGATATTCACTGTTGTGTGCTCCTTTAAAGTGTTTTGTAAAATAGGGACAGTATTTCAAATTTATTCTGTAGCGTATAAGGTTCAATTATGAGGTCTGACAGAGGAATGGCTAAAGGATTCTTTTGGCAGTATTCATGGTTGATTCGAGAGAGGCAAAGCACTGGGGATAACACTAAAGAGGCGATTACTAGGGATGGGCGAATGTGTTTATATTCGAATTTGAATGTTATAGTAGAAATTCGATTTACATAATAGAATGTTGATAAGAACGAATATTCTTAAAAATTCGATTTTCGAATGTTATTTACAGTTTTCGAATGTCACATTCGAATTTGAATGTCACATTCAAATTCGAATGTCA
>CAJPDP010565492.1:0-12994 GCA_905336975.1 Bombina variegata variegata
ATACGAACGCAACCCCGCAAGTGCAAAAATGAAAATCCAAGTGGAGTTTTCGCTAACACAAAAAAAAAATACTGGGCCACTTGTAATTTAGGGAATCAAGGAGGAAGGAGAACAGCACATCTGTTTGTGGGGCACGAAGTAAGATTTGCCAAANNNAATCCAAGTAATCATACATCCAAGCATGTCAGCCACCAGAATAAATCTTTGTTTAAAAGACCTTTATTCTCATTTAGTTGGGTTCAAAAATTTACAGGAACAATGTTTCGAATCTACAATAGCCTTAGCAGTCTGGTATCCGTGACAATATTAATTCCCTTAAGAGCTGGTGTATCTACTTAATTATACCTGTATATAAATATATGTATTACCATAAAAACAATAGGATATATTGAGAAGTATGTACTTCAGAATAAATAGAACATATTCTGCTATGTGAAGAACATTGTAATGTGAAATATTAATATATCATGTCGGGATAGCGCAGTTGAGAAAACTCGATCGGGTTTGTGTGCGAGTAAGGGTGTTTGTTTATTTTCCCCACTTTTGTGCTCTATTAAAGTCTAGGGGGGATATGTTAACACAGTCGCAATATTCTAAGTTTGACTTTTTGCACTTGTCGGGTTAGGGCTTGTGTGAAAACTTTTTGCTTTCAACTTGTAATACCCACATTATCCAAAATCTGTTGGTGCACTACAAATAACCAATAATAATAATAATAGAGGAGGCGGAGCCTAGAGGTGAATGATGTAGGATGTGCAGGCTAACAGCTCCGTGCAAAAAAAGTGTGTAGATGACTTAAAAATTGAAATAGTTCCCCATAGAACAGACTATCTGACGGGACATTATGCTCTGAGTCCCACACATAAGATTTTGCTGCTCAGACTGTTACCAGAGGACATTTATCAGAACTCTGCACCTCCGGTGCAGATTTGGGCTGAAAGTGCAACCGCCATCTTGAAAAGCCACGAGGGTGATCCGACTATGCGGCTTGAGAACCGGAGCATACAGACATCTTCCTGAGCTACCGCTTACACTGGGACATCACCTACAGCCTGTGTGAGTACCTTGTGAGGAGCGGGGAGACAGAGAGGGGACCACTTCAGCCTTTATAAAATATCGGTCAAACCGAGGTGTCAGCTCTGCCTCCCTGCCACCGCATCTGGCCTGCTACAAGCAAGAAAGGAGATGCAGGGCCCAGCTTCATGTTCTAATGCCCTGTTAGGGATTCATATAACCTTGATGGCCCCAGGGAACCTTTAAGGGACACATGCCTGATAAAAACCGGAGTGGGGGAAAATAAGATTGAAAAGGATTGATCCACTGGTAGTATACTCCAAGCCTATACATGACACCTATCACATATAGGAGAGAAGGTGCAAGGCCCATCTACATGTCCTAGCAACCTACTAAGGACGTATGCACATTTGATGAGCATATACACTATATATATGTATAATATATAGGTATCCACAATCAGGGTGGGTAAAAGAATATAAAAGGTGCTTGATCCTTTATATATACTTGGAAGAACCTCTCTGCTGCTGTTAAAAATCAAAAGCTGGGAGACTGACAGGAGACTCAAGAACTGAGCTAGGCTAAGAGGGGGACAAATTATCTTCTTAATTCCTACAACGTAACATTATTATAAGAGGAGGGAACCTTCCACAAACACCTGGGAGACAACTTTATCCTCACCAGTGCAATATCATTACACCTTCCCATAATGTCTCAGAGAAGACCACCTAAATCCACCCTAGGGGGCAAATCGGCCACCGCAAGCCTCTTTTTTAAACCAGCTAAAGGAGATAAACAGATGGAGGCCCAGATAAAAGACCCAGAGGAGGATGCAGATTCAGACTCCAACACCATTTCTAATATGGAAGATATGACACCTGTAACTAAAGCAGACATCAGACAGCTGGTCTCCAAACAAGACCTATCCACTAGTTTTGAAAAACTTTTGGAGAAGATGGACGCTATGCAGCAGACAGTTACCAGCAGTCTTGCAGACATCAAGCAAGAGGTCCAGGACCTGGGCAACCGGGTATCAACTCTGGAAGACAGCGAAAACACAACACTAGAGGAGGTCTCTTTGCTATCTCAACAAGTAGCCTCTCACCAGCTAGAATTAGACTCAATCCAAGAAAGGATGAAAGATCTGGAAAATTGTAGCCGCAGAAGCAACATCAGATTGAAGGGAATTCCTGAATCCGTATCTCCTAGTGAGCTGGACAGATATCTAACTTTACTCTTTCAGGCCATAACAGGGCAAACAGAAGATAACATCTTCCAAATAGAAAGAGCCCATAGGGCTTTGAGAGCGAGACCTAAGGGGGATAATCCTCCAAGAGATGTGATTGTTCGAATGTTTTGCTTCTGAGAAAAATAAGCTATCCTCGCTGCATCCAGAAAGAACCCAACCTTCAAGTTCCAGTGCTCTGTAGTCCAATTCTTCCAGGACTTATGTGTGAAAACACTACAACGGAGAGGAGCCTTGAGACCACTCACACTCCTGCTGAGGAAAAATCAGATTAACTATCGCTGGGGGTTCCCTTTCGCACTCAAACATCATTATGAATGGGGTAACATTTACTATCAAAGAGCCAAGTGAAATCCCCGAAATCTGTAAGCACCTGGGTCTAGAACCTCCCCGGCTTCCCTCTAGTGACTCTGGAGGGGGGGGAACTGAGCACCTCAAACACCTACCCAAGAAGACAAAACTGGATGAAGGTCATCAGGAAGAAACAGAAGACCTAAAGCTTTACCGAGTCTCTTGTGCTACTGGGATACCTGACTCTGCAGATGAGTATTGAAATAACTCTTCTCTTTACAGGCAAGACTTTTATTGGGGTCCGGGCTTTGCACTTGACCCCCCCCCCTCTTTCCCCCTCCTCTTTTGGGAGATAATGGGTGCAAAACACTTGAGGGGTGGGAGGCGCATACTCTGACTCCGGGGTCACATAAAAGACTAAACTACAACGGCCAGAGGCCAAGGACACCATGGGTCTATGGACTAGGGGAAAGGGGGGCTATCTAGCCCATATATTGTTAAAGGAATAAATCTCCTAAATTTGTGTACAAAATGAATATAGGAGGGGGGGAGTGTGAAAAACACAGGCTCTCTAGCTCCCATTTACACACACAGTTAAATATGTTTTCTTAAATCGTTTTATTGCACGCATGTTTCACCTAATTGGTAAGTTACCTCTGAATTATGTTCACTTTGGGTATATGGGCACTAGGCACATACACTCTATACTTTGGTATTTTAAAAGTTAAATTGTTGTTTTATTTTATTATGTGTTTTTCTAAGTTATTTTTTTGTGGTATGAGTTGCTACTTAGGGGAAGTAGGTGGGTCCACCTCAGACATAAGGATAGGAAAGACATGAGTAATGGTCCAAAACATTAGAATCATCTCACATAATGTGAGAGGCCTTAATACAGAGGTTAAACGTAAAACAGCCCTCACTCAATATTCTAGAGCAAAGGCTGATCTCATATTGTTGCAAGAAACTCATTTCACCAAAACAGTGATCCCTAAATACTGGTCTAAACAGTTTCCCATACACTATCACTCGACTACAGATACAAAGAAAAGGGGGGTGTCCATTCTTATACACCAATCACTCCAGTTCAACACTGAGGAAGTAATAGCAGACCCTGAAGCCAGATACCTCATTGTTAGGGGACGTATAAAAAATGTCCTGGTCACTATTTGCAATGTTTATGCCCCCAATGAGAAGCAGGATTTTTTTTTTAGACAAATCTCACAACTTCTGACAAAATGGTCACAGTCTCGTATCATACTAGCTGGAGATTTTAATATTTCTCTGTCCCCACACAAAGCACTGACAGGAGCTAAACTGACTAACAAGCAGCATAGACACAACAACATAGTGAAGACAATTAGTGACTCCCTAGCTACACACAACATCTTAGACTCTTGGGAGGCTAAATATGGGCCGATTCTGGACTATACATTCTACTCTCACACCCACAAATCCTATTCTAGGCTGGATTACATTTTCCTTAGTCAGACTCTGTTGCCAAATTAGGTCACATCGTCTATACAATCATGTGTGTGGTCTGACCATTCTCTGGTACAAATTGAGCTGATGGGTATTATAAATATAAGCAGACAGCGGTCATGGACCCGGCAACAGTTAAACCCCAAAATACACACATAAGTATGTCCAAGGCACTAGGCAAATATTGGTCTAGGAATGAGGGACACCTAATAATCCTATTTACACATGGGTAGCACATAAACCATTTCTCAGGGGGTTATTGATCAAAACAAAATCGACAGCTAGTAAAAAAGCCCAGGAGGTTAGAAACAAACTCCAAACAGAGATTGAGGTTTTAGAGAAGCGTCACCAGCAAACACTTTCCATCTCCACCTTCAAGATACTCCAAACAAAGAGAAAGGCTCTGGCTAAACTCTTAGATTCCAATTCAGTTAGGGCTCTGCAGACACTGAAGGCCCACTACTACCTATACTCAAACAAACCAGATAGATACCTAGCCCATAAACTATGAGAAAGGGTCGGGAACTTTTCCATTCCATTGCTGCAAAAAGCCGATGGGAGACGCACCTCTCACCCACAAGAGATAGCCGACACATTTGCAGATTATTACACCACACTTTATGATGGAAAAAAAGTGGAACACACTCCACACACACAAGAGCTTCTCAGACTATTGATAACTAAGGCCAAACTTAATAAACTAACCAAACAGGACAATGAGGACTTGAATGCCGACATCACGACAGGGGAAATTCTATTAGCGATTAAGGACGCCGGGGCTGGATGGCTTCCCGGTGGAATATTTTCAAAGCGGATCTGGTCACTCATTTGCAGAAATTCTGCAATGATGTCATGCGGGGCAAGGAAATACAGGCAAATATTTTAAGGGCTAAAATAGTAGTGATACCCAAGCCTGGCAAGAATCCCGAGAAGTGTCAGAGTTACAGGCCAATTTCTCAAAGTTGATAAATCAGGATGTTAAAATCCTCACAAAAATCTTGGCCAATAGGCTCAAGAAGGTGGCCCCATTTTTGGTCCATCCAGACCAGATGGGCTTCATATCAGATAGGGAGGCTCCTGACAATGTACTGGGTACTGGGGCGCCTTCTCTGCTCCTCTCGTTGGATGCAGAGAAGGCGTTCAACAGAATAGATTGGACCTACATGACATCTATCCTTAAAGATATGGGGTTTGAGGGGGCATTTAAGAAGGCGATAAAGGGGATTTACTCTACTCCAACGGCTGTCATTAGGGCGGCAGGCTTTCAATCTAGACCCATAAAGATACTCAATGGCACGAGACAGGGCTGCCCCCTGTCGCCATTACTTTTCGCCCTATGCATAGAACTACTTGCGGCGTGCATAAGACATAATCCAGACATTTCAGGAGTGAAGGTGAAGGACTCGGAGTACAAACTATCGCTTTTTGCAGATGACGTATTCTTGACTCTAACTAGACCCTTGATCTCCCTACCCAATCTTTACCAGACATTGCATGACTTCTCACTGGTGTCAGGATACAAAATCAACCTAGAAAAAAGTGAGGCTTTACCACTCTCTCTTCCGCCACATACAAAAAAATTAATTGAGGCTAACTTTGAGTTTGGGTGGGCCAAAACGTTGATTACCTATCTAGGCATCAAAATCTCAGACTCTTACCATAACTTACATGACCTGAACTACGCCCCACTATACAAGACTATTGAAAGGGATCTTAAAAAATGGAGAGTCTACAATTTTTCCTGGTATGGAAGACTCTCGGCGATCAAAATGAACATCCTCCCCAGGATTTTATATCTATTTAGGGCTCTCCCAACATCGGTATCTAGGTTAGAACTGCTCAAATTACAAACGTCCCTCAATAGCTTTCTAAGGAATGACAGAAAAGCAAGAATAGCCTCACATACACTATCTAGACACAGACAACTGGGGGGGGGGGGCATACCGAATTTAACAGACTACTATCATGTAGCCAGACTAGCTCAAGCCTCTTTGCTATGTAAGAACAATCACAATATTCTCTGGACTAGACTGGAGGCGGATCTGAGGGGGATTTGATTCCCCAGCAGATGTTTTATGGGAAGTAGGACACACACTTGATAGACGAGGCTTCAGAACACTGGCCACGATTGACACTATTAAGGTGTGGAGATCCCTCACGGGACCCCTGAAACTACTCCCCACAAATTCTAGAATTAAAGCGGTGGGATCTCTCCTGCCACTCGAACTCTGCACACAGGTGGGGAAGTGGCTCAATAAGGGTCTATACAGGGTAGTGGACTTTCTAGAGGGAAGCCAAATACAGATGTACTCCCAGATACAAGATAAAATCCACCCAATGAAACTGCATTGGTTCCTATACCTTCAGATCTCCTCAGCCATACACAGATATTGCTACCCCTGGTCCTCAAGGACTTTGACGACTCTAGAGCGGATTTTTTCCGCTCCTGGCAGACAGAAACAGCTGATATCGAAAGTATACAGGGCCCTGCAGGGCGCCGCGGTGCCAAGACAGTCGGCGCTAGTGATGAAATGGGGGCTAGACATTGGACTATACCTACCAAGGGAACAGTGGGACCTGGTGATGTACGAATCTAGAAGGGGAATGATTAATGCTGACTTAAGAGAAAACTGCTTAAAGACGGCCTTCAGGTGGTACCTCACCCCAGAGAAAACATGCCACTTTTCACAAACCGGCACAAACCAATGCTACAGAGGGTGTGGGGACAGGGGAACATACCTACACATGTGGTGGGCATGCCCTCAGATAAGAGCTATCTGGGAAAAACTCCAGAAGCTCCTAGGTAGGTTATTACAGGAACATATTACCCTTACAGCTGCGCACGCTATCCTGAACTACAGATTTTCACAGTATAACAAGGCTATAAACACATTTATCAAGATTTTATGCACAGTGACTAGAGTCTGTATTGCCAGACACTGGAAGGTGGGGGCCTCAGATTGGCAAGAGATACTAGATACAATAGAACACATCTACACTATGTCGGAGGTATCTGCCTCAATACAAGGTTCCAGGGAACAATTTATAAAAATTTGGTTTTACTGGATTTTGAACGAGAAGGAGTGAGGAATATACCTTCGGGTATAGCGGGGGACACCATAAAAAGAGTAAGAGGTAACTCATGATCTCACCCTCCCATCATGACTAGACTCATTGGTAAGATTTCATTCTCTTTCAGGACCAAATAGAATCTGGACAAAAACTGATAAGAGCAAAGTTGCTCACAACTAGTACCACAGCTCTGTTTTTTGTTTTTTTTTCTTGTTTGTTTTTTTTGTTACTGTTTCAGTTTGTTTGATATTATTATTATGGTTTTACATGTTTGTATAAAAGGGGCAAAGTATATAAATGGTCAGTCACAGGGATTCTTTTATTCTAGCTTACTTGGCTGATCCGGGGCAGGGGGAAGCTAAAGAAGTGTATGCTCCTAAAAATTGTACCTTTATGCCTTCTGGTGTTAAATTTTGTGAATTCTCTGACATGCTGTCTCTGAAATGTTGTTGTCTTTAATAAAGACTTATTTCAACTAATAATAATAATAATAATAATAGCAGTAATGACAATTCACATTTGTTTTAAAAATGCTTAGACTTGTTTGAAATGTTATTCTTTTGAAATGAAACAGAAATGTCTCAAAATTTCAAGGTGTTTATCATCCATTTAGGGTGATATTCACATTACGTAAAGTGACCTTATTTCATAAGCACACATTTATGTGCAAATGTTAAGTTCTTTCAAGGTAAAACTCATTTGCATTACTAAAATATTTTTTGAATTTGAGTAATCATATTTTCTAAAGAGTACACTACTGTATTACAAGATTTGTTCATGGTAGCAATAAGAGAAAGGAATGATAAATTATAAGCAAAGTTTTATAAAAAAGTAATACATTGATACATGACTGTTATTATGCTACTTATTTCAGGAGGTGCCTACCAAAATTATATTAAAAATAATAATAATAATAATAATAATAATAATAATAATAAAAATCAAAGAAAGCTAATTATTACTTAAACAAATTCCAATTTAAAAATGGAATGTATGTGAATTGTACCTCCTTATGCCAGCTATATACCCTCATTGGACCAGTTGCATGCTCCCTGTACTGCATCTTTAATGTGTGCTGAATATTTATATTATAACAAATGTTGCAGGGCAACTGGCCTCCAGGAATGGACCCAGAGGTTAAGAAGTGGATTTATAGTTACAGTGGATTAGACTTGATGAGACTGTATTCAGAAAGCCTAGTCAAGCAGAAGTCGTCAACAATCTGGCAAAAAGTTCAAAGGAACTTGCAGAATCAAGGTCAGGAAAAAAGCAGAGGTCCGCAGCAGGCATATAGACAGGCAGAAACTAGACAAAATCATAAGGCAGAAGAGTTGTATTAAACAGTCTAAGGTCATATCTGAATCAGAAGTTTAGAATCCAAGGGGTTAAACTGAGGGAGTAGTCGTATCCAATCTAGGTAAATAAATTATGATAGACATTTAAGAAATACACATCCATTAAGTTTTTTCAATAAACAGGCGAATAAATGATGTAAATGGAACCATTAAGAAACGATGATACAAGAAAGACGTGCCAAAAAATGGCACAAAAAAATCACTGGAAAAAAGAAAAACAAGATCCGGCATGGAAAAAAATTACATTAAAAAACCAGAGATGTGACACATATCATACCCCATGCCATATACATTTTCTCCTTTTTTTTATGCTACATACAGTATATACTCAAATACATCTACCTGATTATGCTGTCCTGCTCTGCTATATTGTTAGAAAAACATCTACTGCTTTTTTGAAGTACACAGTAAGTGATATTGTGATATTGTATTGTCTTTTTATCATGCATTTGTTGATTATACAAATCTACTGTATTTACTGGTCCTTTAAATATAGCAGAGAGGTATCAGAGCCAGATGTTTTGGTGGAAAACACATATAAAGTTATTTGTAAACATCTTTCAACTTTTCCTAAAAGTAACCATAACAATGCCAGTCGGTAACTTAACATATTTACTGGATGTAGGGACAGAATTCCAAAAGCTAATCATGGAACTATCAATTACATAACAGTAACTTGTCTTTGGAAGCTGTCATTTTTTTGTGTCAGGGTTTTAAATGTCTGGTTTATTTAATGAAATATAGACATTGAATAATTTACTCAATTTTATCAACCATTTTCAAATTCTAAGCTATCAAAGTCTGTGGGGCCGAATTATCAAGCTCCGAATGGAGCTTGATGCCCCAGTTTCCACGCGTGCCTTTAGGCTCACCAGAAACAGCAGCTATAAAGCAGCGGTCTAAAGACCGCTGCTCCATAACTTGTCCGCCTGCTCTGAGGCTGCAGACATCATTCCACCCGATCCTTTACAATCGGGCTGATTGACACCCTCTGCAGGGGGCGGCATTGCAACAGCAGTTCACAAGAACTGCTTGTGCAATGATAAATGCTGATAGCGTATGCTGTAAGCATTTATCGATGTGCAGCGGACATGATACGCTACATCGTATCATATCCACTCGCACTTTCATAAATCAGCCCCTATATCTGAATAGTTTAAAATGGTTAGAAGCTAGATAGCTTAAGAAAGAGCAGTTAAGAAAAGAGACGGGGTAGCCTGCCCTCTTTTATTTCCTTTAAGGTGGTTTAGAACTGATTCAGCTTAGTTAATTAGTAAAACATTTATTTAAAAGGTATTTAAATACAATAGCTAAATATAAATATACATACAATAATATTAATGCCTAAACCATATGCTCACTGCTCTTGCAAATCCTATCATGATTGTTGATGCAAAACTGATAATTATTTTGATTTATTTTTTAAATAATTATTTTTATTTTTTTTATTTTTTATTTTAATGGGGATTTTAATTTACAACAATGGGCATGAGATTTGCCCCAGCTATGCTAATTTATTAATGAATATGTTTAAAAATAATCATATACTCACTAACATCTGGAAGGAGAATCCCATGCCATTAAACCATTGGATTAATAATATTCCAAAAGGACAGTTCCTTAGATTTAAAAATAATTGCTCAAACACTAGGAATTATAATTCAAGCAGAGATTTTAGAAAATAGATTCAAGGAAAGAGGGTATAGAGTTGATATTATTAAGAATGCAAAAGCTAAATATAGAACAGAGTTATTGACATATAGGAGCCAAAAAAGACGCAGAATTGTTATATCTTACATTTCCCAGCATATTCATATATATAAAATTCTGAATAAACATTGGCACCTCATATAAAACATCCGTTATTGGGATTCTTGTGAAAGATAGATCTAAAGAAATATCTAGCTCCTAGCCTTTTTAAACCTAATTTAAACAATAGAATGAAAGTGACTGATTGTTTAGGAAATAAGTTATTGGGCTTTTTTCTGTATTAGCTGTAAAACTTGTAATTTTACCTTCAAAGTAAAGACTGTAAAGTCTGCAGTCACTGGGGAAAAATTTCAGATTAAAGATATGATACAATGTTGTGGTAATAATGTTATATATTTGATCCAGTGCAACTGTCATAGACAATATATGGGAGAGACAACAAGACCGGTACATGAGTGGATCAGGGAACACCTGATAAATATAAAAAAAGTAAATGGGTATCACCTACTTTGAAAACACTTTAAAGGTCCACTAAATGCAGTAAGAACTACATAATTAACAAGTGCATAATAAAAAGATTAGGATCTAACACCTTCTCTGAATTTCAAATAAGCAGTCGATTTTTTCTGACAAATTGATTTTTTCTCCCATTTTCCAGACCCCTGTATCATGTGACAGACATCAGCCAATCACAGACTAGTATACAAACACTTTGTGAGCTTGTGCACATGCTCAGTAGGATCTTGATCCCCAGAAAGTGTGCATATAAAAAGACTGTGCAAAGACAGTGCAAAATTTCTTTCATAATCATATTTTGACTTGAGTGTCCCTTTAAAGAGGTACACAATTAGAGCTCAAACACCTAAATTACAAGTTTTGCGGTACGACTATACCGCTGAAAAATTGGCCTTTGCGCACAGAATGGCAGGTCACCCGTATTATATATATGGCTATACTGCTATAATTTTTGCCTATAACGCAACTCTCCATTCTGCACACAAAAAATGGCTTTTGAGTGTGGAATTTTCAGTTCACCCGTATTACAGGTTGTGCGGTCCTGCTATTACGCTAGCGATACAGCTTATATCCCGCCACGACCCATTCCGCAATCAAAAACCTGTAATGGATTTTGCGAAACAAAAATGTTTCACAAAACTCATAACAAAAATGGTACAAAGTACACTAACACCCATAAACTACCTATTAACCCCTAAACCGCCATCCTCCCGAATCGCAAATACTATAATAAACCTATTAACCCCTAAACCACCGCCCACCCACATTGCCAACACTAAATTAGCCTATTAACCCCTAAACTGCCAACCCCCACATCGCAAATACTAAAATAAACCTATTAACCTCTAAACCGTCGACCCCCTGCATCGCAACTACTATAATAAACCTATTAACCCCTAAACCACCATCCACCCACATTGCAATTACTATAATAAACCTATTAATTCCTAAACCGCTGACCCCCCACATCGCAACTACTATAATAAACCTATTAACCCCTAAACCGCCGGCCCCCCACATCGCAACACACTAAATAAACTATTAACCCTTAAACCTAACACCCGCTATCTTTAAATGAAAGTTACAATATAACTACCTTAAAATAAATTAAAACATACCTGTGAAAACAATAACTAAGATTAAACTAACTTAAATAAACCTAAGGGCCTTTTGTAGGGCATTGACTTAAGTTAAACAGCTGTTTTACATAAAAAAATTACAAAGTACCCCCTAACAGTAACCCCCCCCCCCATCCAACCAACCCCCCAAAATATTTCAGTAACTCTCATCCTATTGGCTGATTTGAAAATTTCAGCCAATAGGAATGCAAGGTACCCCAAATATAAAACGGGTACCTTGCATTCAATCTTCAGTGTGCGTCGACGATCGCATGAAGAGGATTCTCCACGCTGGATGGCTCCGCAGCTGCTGTTCCTGCTCTGCGGCTGCCTTTGCTCCGTGTCGCTTTCACTCCGGATGAAGAAAGAAGATGTCCCCACGCTGGATGAAGATGGAGCTGTCTGGAAGAAGATTTTCACCACCGCACTTTAGGAATTGTGAGTACCTATTTTGGGGTTAGTGTTAGGTTGTTTTTTTTTAGTGTTTATTTTTTTAAGATTACGGATATTTTTTATTTTTTAATGGCCACTAAAGAGCTGATTGCCCTTTTAAGGGCAATGCCCATACAAATGCCCCTTTAGTGGCAATGGGTAGCTTAGGTTTTTTTACAGTTAGGTTTTTTTTATTTTAGAGGGTTGGTTGGGTGGGGGGTTTACTGTTAAGGGATACTTTGTAATATTTTAATGTAAAAGAGCTGTTTTACTTAGGGCAATGCCCTTTAAAAGTCCCTTTTAAGAGTTATTGGTAGTTTATTGTTAGATTAGGGTTTTTTTTATTTTGGGGTGGCTTTTTTGTTTTTATAGGGGTATTAGATTAGGTTTAATTATTATTATTTTGGATAATTTCGTTTATAATTTTATGTAATCTTAGATTTTTTTATTTTTCATAATTTTAGAGGTTTTTTTGTAATTTTAGTTTTTTTTTCGTAGTGTTCTGCTTACATTTTGTAATTTAGGTTTTTTATTTTTAGCTTATTTTAGTTTTTTAAAATAGTTATGTTAGGTTTATTTATAGCTTAATATTAGGTTTTATTTTTTTCACAGGTAAGTTTTTATTTAATTTAAAGAAGTTATATTGTAACTTTAATTTAAAGTTAGCGGGTGTTAGGTTTAGGGGTCAATAGTTTAATTTAGTGTGTTGCAATGTGGGGGGCCTGCAGTTTAGGGGTAAATATGTTTATTATAGTAGTTGC